>JAYKKI010000012.1:27682500-27950000 GCA_039881145.1 Druceiella hillmani
TCTATTTAATTTGTTTAAAAAAAGTTATTTTTAATTGTTATATCTATAACAATTAATACTAACTGGATTTTCATTTAATGTCGAACGGAAAAGAAGTAAATTTGTTACGTAATAATCCTGCATGGAATTATAAATTCTTTTTTGTTTTGCAAAAAACTTCAGTCGTGTGGAACTTTCATTTCCAATACATATAGGATTCATATATTAGCTTGTCAACATTTATTCATCACTACGTGTTGACCATATCAAGACGAGCCTTGCGTGATACGGGCATCAAACAATTGAGCAACAATTGTTCCTTAAATATAGCTAGAGAGTTTTCAAATTCAATGAAAAGTAAGACCTTATGTAACAATCACCATTTGTGTATTATGTCAAAGAAAATTTATAAAAGCAAAATAACTCTTGAAACAAATAGAGAATCACTCAGTCTCAACACTTCAATCCTACATTAAAAAGGTAGAATTTTTGGACCTTCCAAACCGATCTTCAATAACGAAATATTTTATCGAGTAGCGTGATTAATGATAATATATCTGAAAAATTACCTTCCCACTGTACAATACGCACGACTGAAATTTTATCATAACGTTTGAATGCGATGAGCAAAAGTTTACCGTCTAAGCTTTTATACGCGGGCGAGCTTACAAAAGCTATGATATT
The DNA here is from genome assembly GCA_039881145.1 of Druceiella hillmani. Classification (NCBI taxonomy): domain Eukaryota; kingdom Metazoa; phylum Arthropoda; class Insecta; order Lepidoptera; family Hepialidae; genus Druceiella; species Druceiella hillmani. The sequence continues at coordinate 27,683,164 of JAYKKI010000012.1, forward strand.
CACAAGCAAAGTTACCAAGCTGAATTGTAAAGCTCATTTAAATATCAATGGGCAACTTAGTTAGGTAAAAGAATTCACAGTTATGATTTATGGCACGAGATTCGTGAGCTGGAAACGTCAGATATCCGAATGTACATATATTAAAATGTTGGGGTGGTAATGGTTTAGCGCAGATTTATTTGACTTAAAATGTAGCTATTAGACGTTTGAGGAAGCGCAATGGGGGAAGAATAAAAGATTTTTTCGTATTTGGTATTTTCTTTTGTTAAGTTAGATGCTCCCCTACGTAACTTCAGACACCTCCGATTTAAAAAACAATTCTTGGTCTAGAAGTACGACATTATGAAAAATGAGAAGTTAAAAAGTAATGTTGAAACATTTACTTTCTCGTATATAATAAAGTAAATTCTAGTGCTCTTAATAGTAATACAATTCATTAAATTTTTTAATTATTCGAAATTATCAAAACATCCAGAATACAACCAAAATTAATTTAATAAACACTTCTCGTTTCTCCGTTATCTTACGTCGTAAATTTCATCGACACATTAACTTTTAAAAACAAATTTTTAAAATACGTAAAATAACTTAAAGACCAAAACTTCTATTAGAGGTAATTAATTTATGCTAAAGAAGACTGCGATATCTGGAAAGTCATAAAAATTCCTATATTAGCCTATATAAAGAACGCGGCATTTGATCTTCTGTTTCATTAGCGATTGAGTCTCGACGAGAAAAGAACAAACCAGAAAATTTTCACCAAGAGAACTCAGATTCCTCTTGCTTCAGGAATTCCGTTTAAGATAAAAAGCGAGTAAAACAATACGCAGTATATGCACGTGGATGGATAGATAGATAAAAGTGTATTTTCTATGTTACAGTTCAGCACTGGTTAAAACCCTCAAAAGAGAAAAATTTAGTCGCTTCTATAATGCTCATCCAGAGTAATCCCCTATATTAAATTTTAAAAAATTAAGAAATCTTATTGAAACATATCCCAGGTTCAATTTGCGTTATCAAAAAAAAATGGTTTTTATCCTGTACATAAATTACATATTTTTTTTCGTTTCGTTCATTACTCATCTCATCTTGCATTCCGAATTTATCCATTAATCTGTCAACATTACTGCTCGGTATTCATATAGTAGATTGTCGCGATTGAGTATAACTTATCTCGAATCTCTTAGTTTTTTGCTAAATCACTGACATACATTTAAGCAAATCCTGAATTTTACTATTGTTTGAGCTGTTAACACAGCGTAATGCAACATCTTATCTATAAGTTTATTGATAATTCTCTATTCGTCGAAATGAATTAAGAACTGCAGTTCGTAGGCTGAGCTGCTCATTGTTTACAAAATGTAACAAAAATGTTTTTGCGCTAACATATTTAAATAATATTTATAATTAGTATAAAATCAAATATAATTTCATATAACATTTACAAACAATATATTTATAATCAAATTACTTGTCAAAGAAATTATTTTTTCTTAAAAAAAGACACAAATTTCAACGCATGCATTTCTGGGTCTATATGATTTTTACTTCTTATAAATCTATTGGTAGCCTTTGATGTGAAAATTCTTTTAATGTGTGTCAAGATGCAATTTAAATGTAAACTTATTAATAAGCAAAAAAATTAATTACTAAATTATTTTATTATTAAATTATTTTCAGTTAGAATTCTAGAATATAAATATAAACTCAGATCAACATTTATTCAAAGATTCTAACGTAAACCTACATTATATTAAATACACGTGCAAATAAGTCCAAAAAAATATTTTGCACCGTACTATATAATTTTTACCCTATTAAATTGTTGTCAGTATATTTTGCATATTAAATTATTAACGTACCATTAATTTCATCCCCTGAAATTACTCTTCATTTAACTTCCGCATCTGATCTATCTTTTCCTCTTAATAAATTATTGAAATGCGCATCCACTTTTATATTTTTATAAAAAAGTGCTTAAGGCAACAAATTTGTAACAAATTTTAATATTAATTTTTCTTTCTGAAGGCGCCAGATAACAATTTTCCTTTCTAAAGACGCCAGATAACAATTTTCCTTTCTGAAGGCGCCAGATGCGTTTTTAGCATGGGTGTTAAATTTCAAGAAGTCAGTAATTAAGGAAATTCAAGAGTTATTGTCGAATCGGACGTAAAAAGACACGATAGAAAAAGTAAAAGTTAGAATTGAATAATAAGTTTCACATTTTAATAAATTGTGATTTTAAGAAAACCAAACGTAAAAATTAACAATTGATTATAAGTTTAATCTTTTAATAAACTGCGATATCAACAAAACTATGAGTTCAATTTAAAAACTAAACAAAAAGCAAGAGCATTTATTAAAATACATGATTACATTATTCACCAAGGATAAAATTGATACTTAGTGAACATAAAATTAATAAGTACCTTAACGGCATTTCCTACCCAACCAGTGGAAAGGGTGATAACAAAACGTGATACTGCCCTACCTTTTCATAATTGCCGCCTTTTCTGAAATTCTGCATATATGAAACAAAATAATTGGCATCACGTATAACTGCTTATTATGATCATACTTGTAATTTTTCGAGCCGTATCGCACTGTACATTGAACTTTTGTTTAAATTTTCCATTTCGTCATTATTTTTTGTAATTTTTAAATGTGAAGATATTTTTGTTAATAAAAAATAATTGAAAATTATTTTAATTATGAAGACAAAAGATAATTAATTTACTAAAATCACAGCACATATTGTCCGGCCAATACTTTATGTTTATATAAGCTAGGTTAAGTATTTTCTATATATATATTATGAATTTTTTAATATATGGAAGCCATAAATCTCAGTACAAGTAAATGATTCATATATTTTAAAACATTCTATTTGTCTTTTCCCGGCATATTTCATATGAACTCGGTGGTACACAACCAGAAAGCGTTTTGCGTTTAACAATTAACTAAAATTTATATCAAATTTCAGAATTTTATTTTTAATAATTCTTTCCCTATTTTCCCTATTATGTTACATTTTTGATCGTTTATACGTTGGGATCTGCTAATTAAAGAGCGTTAAAAATGGTAATTAAAAACATAGTATAGTTCAATTTATAATGAAATTAGTTTGAACTCCCCGCTCTCTTAGATCATAAATACAGTAGCATTAAAACGCTTAGATAAATGTATACGACTTTATACTATATTTTCTTATAAAGAAAACAAACTGACATTGGTGAAAAACCCACACGAACTGTTCTAGATTCGCACTATGTGAATCAAGTAGCATAAAAGGAAAAAAATCGTGAATAATGAACATCATCCCTTCTTTGTATAATAAATTTTACTAAACAGATGCAATAAACAACGAAAATTTATATTGAAATTGCCCTCCTTTGTTTCTTTAATATTTCTTTTGCTACATTAAGAAATTGTATACGTGGAGTTATACATGGAGAAGTTGGAAGGAAAATGGTGAAGATAGCGTGATAATTTAGATGTGTATTAGAATGCGTTTCATAGCCATAATATCTAAGATGTCATAATTGGTAAGTAAAAAAGCTATTTTTTGCTAATCTTTGAGTATGCCCTTAAGAATAAATAGGCTTTATTTTTTTTTAACCTTACTTGTCTTTCTTTGGGTGAAAAAGTAGAATATTGTTTAAAAAAGCGACCATTTCATATTTTACGACTTTTTTTATTATTTTTTGGTAAAAACTAGCTACACTTTGTAAATAAATTTAACTTCATCATTTTGAAATTAATACGATGACATAAAGTTTTCAAATGAGAAGATTCCAAAGTATCTTGTTATGTATAACTAATTTCATTATATCAAGGTTATATTTACAGTTTTCTAATAACGTTCGCTTTCAATAACAAGAGCGAAAACCTAGCAAGAAAGTTTGTGCAGCTGAATCGCTATCCGTAAATGTGAAAATATTTTCACATACAAAATAATCTATTCATATTATAACGCAAGAGTAAGTCAAAAGCAATTAAGATGAAAATGTCTGTATATTGAAAATATTTTTAAAAGTTAAATGAATTATGGACAAAAACAAACCATTAAAAATGTTTATATCTCTATCTGATATATGTATGTGTATGTATACGTCCATCTGTTTGTATACAAACCTTACTGGATGAATTTTGATATTAATTTTCATGGCTCTTAGAAAAGGGGTGGGCGAGATTTCCTACTTTCGTGGACATTTTTAATAATACCGCTAAAACAAAATTACATAAAATTTTGTAATATAAAACAAATTACTGAACCATTATAACATAATCTTTCGAATGATTTCTCACAGAAAAAAATGAAATTAAAAATGTCCTATTAAGGATCAAGACATGATAAGAAGTAATGAAGTGTGTATCTCACTGTCATTAATAATTGTCCTATCTCAGTAGTTAAGGTACGCACAGTAGATTTGCGTTTACAAAGTGGAAGGAAATGAAGAAAAAAGATAAGTCGTAAACTGTTTAATGCAATTTTTATGTGCAGCGTGTTTATCATTTTATTACAGAAAATCTATCATCTCTGAACCTTCATTGTAAAATTTCATTTGTAATAATTAAAATATGTTTCTTTGAAATTGGCTATTTCATTCTTTGATTCTATTTACGCTTTAGGATCGCCATATTTACAAACTTTTCATGTTGAAACAATTTCTTGTCAGATGAAATAATTCCAATTTTTTCGCACCGCATAATTTTTTTCATATTAACTTCATAAGTTCAGATCTGAATATGATCGTTCGGTGGGCTTGGAAGATGAGTTCGACATTAAGGGCTTATTTTTGAAACTACCGTTAAACAATTCTATTGTTCCTATATCTACCACTTTTATAAATCTGGTGATACCGATCCGTCGAAATTTTAATTGTTAGTCACAGGTTAATCACAATCATTACTTACTCTTTGCAATGTACCTTCAAATATATTTCTAATGATTCATTCCATAAAACTTCTTTTAGGACAAATTTTCATTCCAAAATTAGGTTCATTTCCATAAAATTTATTTTTGCCCTAACTTATGACTTGAATATGTATACTATGTTGACCTCATCAAAAAGTAGAAGATCTTCTAAATATACGTATATTTTATACTTACGTTCTAACCTATTTTAATGACAAATTGATAAGCAAATTCTATAGCAATATACGTTATTCTATTGAGTTAGAATAACGTATAGTTGGTATGTCGAATAATACTCCTTTCTAAAAAAAATCTGAAATAGAATAGAAACTTCTGGTAAATCTCTAATAGGGTATATAAAGAAGGCAGCGTTCAATATTCCATTCAATTAGCAACTCAGTTTCACGACTGGAATTTAGAGTGCTCTTGCTTCTTGAATTCCATTTAAAACAAAAACAATCGAATAAACACCTAATATATGCACACACATAGGTAAATATGTATTACTTCAGGATACAAAAAAGCATTGGTTTAAAAAATTCCACGAAAGAAATTTTAATATTTTCGATAAGTATAATCCATCTCCTACATTTTAAATCCAGGGCGACATTCTAATTTAGAAAAATTAAAATTTTCCACTTTTTATTGTGTATCATTCGCAAGGGTAAATAATAAGATATATCTTTTTGTACAATGTCAAATTATAATACATTCTCAAAATCGTTTTCTGGAACTTTCATTAAAAAATTATTCTTGCTCTGAATACAACCAGAGAAGTTAAGGCTTAATCACTTCCTCGTATGTTTGTTGGTCAATTCGATAATTCCTCGTATATCGTTTCGTGCGTGTGCATATGCGCGTGCGTGTGCATGTGCGTGCGCGTGTGCGAGTGCGCGCGTGTGCGAGTGCAAGTGCGCGTGCGCGTGCGGGTGTGCGAGCGCGTTCGCCTGCGTGTGCGCGTGCGTGTGCGTGTCCGTGTGAGTGTATCACATAAGAATGCATACATTATTCGACATACCAACTACGTACGTATATACATGTATTATACTCGCAAAGAAAAAAAAATTAAAATTAAATCGATTATTATTTTTAATTAATTTTTAAATTCAACATTTCAGCACAGGAGCATGGATATCTACTTTGATTATCATATTTGAATATGCGGATGCGGACTATACACTATATCGCCATAATCGAGCACAAGGAGAATAAAATTGTTGACTAGAACCTTCCTAAAGGCAATAGAAGGATAAACAAATATTTGCCGACACTTGATCATAGAATTTCATTCTTGGGTATTTTGTCATTACTACTCAAGTGTATCATAGCCTCTGGGTGCAAAACAGCACACGCTATGCCACTTCTGTTCTGGTCGACACATTTATTCGAATGTTTAAAAAAACTTATCAATAATCTAGCATTCTATATCAGTGTTTTGTAATAAATATTGCTAGAACTGACCTAGCAAATATAAAATTGATCTGGTAGGTTTAATTAAACTAATGGTTACACTTCATTATTTTGATATACTCGTGATATGATGGGTCTTGAGCAACGAAATAAAATCAATTGTGCATGAATGAAATATATTTCACATAATCATAGCTTAAAATAATCATGAATATTATTATTTAATTAATATTTCATTTTTACTGACTGGCGTGTTTTAAATATTTACAAAAATAGATCTCGGTTATATAGATTAGGCGCCACTTACTTTTTAACTTTAATAAGTGCTACTTTACGATTATACATGTTATTTCTACTTTGTCAGAAAAAACTGACCAAGATTTTCTATAATTCAAATCTATATCATTGGAAAGATTAAAATTATTTTAATTATATAATATACACACGTTTTTTCTTTTTTTTAATATTTTTTCATTTTCGAAATATTTGTAAGAATATATTGTGGTTGATTTATTGTTGTGTAAGGTTCAGGGAAGCTCATTATTTAGCTCAATGTTTAAGTTTTCGAGTAATCACTTCACCATTTTATTTTTTTTATTTTTACATTGTCAAATACGTGAATAATGCTCTGCACTTACCCCAAAAACTGCTCCGAAAGTGTCACAAGACTAGAATGATACCGTTCTCAACCAAATACAATAAGTGTCATGAACTGGCGATAGTCCGTTTCCCCATTGTTTTACAACAATGAACAGTTAACGCACTTTCGAACTATATTGTTTTGTTATAACAATATGTGAATCGGAAACGTATCACTGTATACGATTAATTATTTTCTTTCCAATATGTACTGCAATATGTATAGAAGTAAAATGACGTGGCTATGGTACAGTGACTTTCGATGTTTGCATCGTTTTTAATTAATTCTACTTTTAGATTCTCGTCATACAACTCTTTAATTAAAGGTAGAATCTAAACCATGATTAAGGATAGAAGTAAATCAAAGTAGTAGGATTCCTTAAAATACTGTTTCCAACACATACAATTTATATACAATTTTTTTTCGTGGTGGGTTCATTTTGAGCATTCCTCTTAAATTTTTATTCACGCATGCGTGATAATTTTAAGTATAAAAGATCGCCTTAATTTTTAGTCTTTATTATTCCTTATCTTTTTTTAGCTAAAGTTAAATTACGAGATAACCGAAAAATTAAATAAACAACTCTGACTTGAAACGGTTTACAAATCCCTTTGTAACCATATATTTTTTATTGTCATATTTGATATAATTTTAAAATTGTCATATTTAAAATACACGGCCAAAATGAAAGCGTCAATTTTATCTAGCCCTTATAGCCCGGCCTGTCACATATATGTGACGCTACTGCAATTAAAACGTAGTCCGGTTGAAGTGAAATAAATATATAAACAATAACATATCATAGGAAGGAAAATGAAATAACAAATCGAGTTATAATATAGTAATCTGTAGCGCTCAGTAATATATTTTTGCGCTTGAATTTTTTGATAATTGTTTGCAGTTATGTTTCTTTTGAAAATTTTCTATTTGTTATTATGGAACGAATGTCGTTTAGTGCGTAGTTACTACTTTTATATTATATGCTTTTTATTTATTGGTACGTTTTTGTAATATATTGTTTTTTGTTTTAAAACTGACAAAGAATATGGCGAGAGAGCGAAAATGTCACTTTTATTTACTTAAGCTATTAGTAGTATTTTTGAACTGTACATTTTTGAATTAGAAATTGCATTACAAAGATGACAAATTAATTTATTTATTATTTGAGACAGTAACTCAGTACACTTTTGTATGTTTATTTGACGTAGCCGTAATGTTGGTATGAATATACCTTTTTTAAATTTTTAATTTACTTTATTTTTCTATGTAATGTATTTACATACTTTTTTTATTATTTTTTGATTCGTTATTTTATGCTCGTTTGTTGCGGAATATAAAGTTTTTTGTGTATTTCCGTTCATAAATAATCAAATAATCAATTGGGCGTTTCCAATTTTGCTAAGCCATTGAATTTTAAAGTTTTTAAAGTATTTCAAATATTTTATGATAATTTTTTTCGTTCCGAATTGCATAAAAGGCTTAGATTTATTCTGAAAGTAATTGCATTAGTTTTTAGCACTGCATTCGTTTACAGTGACCTCTTCCGTTAGTTGCTTTCGTTTGTTATATTTTGGGGACATTACTGAAATAACTCATTAAAACTTAATGATAACGATTTTTTTTATTACAATAAGACATTCTTTATTTACGTTTACGTTTACTTTTAGTATATACTTTTTATATATACTTTTAGTACATACGATTTTGTTTAATACAATAAGACATTTTGTATTTTCTTTTACGTTTACTTTTAGTAAATACTTTTTATATATACTTTTAGAATATACGATTTTTTTATTACAATAAGACATTCTTTATTTACGTTTACGTTTACTTTTAGTATATATTTTTTATATATACTTTTAGTATTTACGATTTTTTTTATTACAATAAGATATTTTTTACTTTCGTTTATGTTTACTTTTAGTACCTATATACTTTTTATCGTAGTGACGAACATTGCATTTAATAAAAAAATATCCTTTTTTCTAAAAGAAACAGGAAATTTTCCTATGTTTCACATAGCTTTGATACTAGTACTCCAACTATTTCATATCTACTTTTCTTTTATATACACGTAAATAAATACTTTTTGAGTTATACATTATTTTATAGAGATGATAAGAATGCCACAAGTGCGCGATGTTACGTAAAAGGAACATGAGTTCCTGAAGGTCAAGTGATATGTAATTCGAAAGTTGAAAAATTACATAATAAAAAAATATCGAATATTTTAATAAAATTACTACCGAAGAAATCATCTTATTCGTGATACGTTTATCATTAATAATTTGAAATACTGACATTAAAAAATACCGCCTGTAACTATTAAAATAATGATATAATCGTATTACAAATAATCTTAGTTGATAATACTTATGTAAATCAGAAATAAATGGAGTGAATTAATTTAAGTTTTAAGTCTAATAACGTACTGTTATACCTCTTCTATGTTAGCAACAACACTAATATTACCTGACGCAATCACTTTCCCATAAAGCTCTATTGCTGAGCCGGCACTTTCATAACAAGCTCTTTGTAATACCACCATGAGGCAATCGCTTAGTAGAATGCTCCACTGCTGAACTAGCACCTTCATAAGAAGAACTTTATTCTACTTTGACACAATCATTTTCTGGAATGCTCCGCTGCTGAACCACCACTTTTATAAGAAGAGCTTTGTTCTACTTTGACGCAATCACTTCGTAGAATGCTTCACTGCTGAACCAGCACCTTCGTAAGAAGAACTTTGTTCTACTTTCACGCAATTACTTTGTGGAATGCTCCACTGCTGAACCAGCACCTTCGTAAGAAGAGCTTTGTTCTACTTTGACACAATCACTTCGTCGCATACTCCACTGCTGAGCCAGCATTTCTAGGTCTATTTAAACCGGGTACGTGGACCCAGTTTAAGCAGTACCAATTCAAGTTTAATTTCAAGCTCAGTTCCAGTTCCGTCTCAGTCTTACTATTTCAAAGTGAAGTTTATTAAAGTTATTTAAGTAAATCCATCCCAGTGTTAATTCCTAAACCGACATCGACCGGATAATGCCAATACTGTTATTGTGTAATCATAATTACTGTTTAATAAAACATTATTTAAATAAATTTCACCTTTTTCAATTAACATTTAAAGTGCCATAACAGTATAAATAAGACATCAAAATTTAATACCCATAACGTTGAGCTTTGTGAGATACATACCTTATTACGTGGGTTAATATTCTCAATATTCTCTTGCTTAAAAAAAATTATATGGCATCGAAATATTTGGGTGTTAGGTAAATTGATATGTTTACAAATAAAGTAAAATTATAAAGCGTTTCTTTTCAGGTCACTATTTTGAAACAGAATTAGTTTACCCTATCATATTAAATAATTAAGAATATTTTACATATGAAGTTGTAACAAATATTATTTTAATATAGATTGCTGTAAAATACTCTTTGAATCGAATAAGAGACGATTAATCACTTTTTAACCGTAAAGTTTTTCATTAACAGCGGACTTTTTACACCATTAACAGCGGACTTATTAATAAAAATATAAAACTTGCATCTCAATAAATATCACATTTCTTTTCTCATGGAAGCCTCAAACTTAATTTTTTTTGGAAATTCAACACATTAATAACTGTGATAAAACTAAAAAATTATTTTGTTTATAGTTTTCATAATTAGTAAAATTATGAACCGAAATTGGTCAAAGAAACTTTTTGTACACTACTCATAATAATTATGTGAAGTGAGAAAGAATTATTCAGTATTTTTGTGCGAATTGCTTTGTTATCACTTAATTTCACATAATTTAATTAATTGTAATGATCTTTCAATTATGTTTGTTTAAACATGAGCTGTTGTCGTTTTTGTTTCTTATTGATTTATATAAACCAAAGATTGGATTAACAAATGCAGAGGCCGATTTGAAAAATGTACAATTGCTTATAAATAAATTGTTCTGTGTATTTGTGAATAAACTTTATAAAAAATAAACTGATAATGTAAGCATTAATATTAACTTACACAATATATTACACTTCACGAATCAGATTTTCACTATTAAATTTTAATAGCGGAATTCCTAAATTATTACATATAGCCAGAATTACTAAAATTAATAACACGATTCATTTTTTCTTGACATGACTGTACTTATGAAAATAAGGTCAGTATTTAAGGCCAGAACTAGTCTATGTTTTTATGGTCGTTTAGATTTGACATTGATAAATTAGAAACAATTTTGCTAAACCCTCAGTGATTATAGCGGATGTTATTGTTACGATGACTAGATAAAAGATATTGGAGACACACCATAATTCTGTATTTTATCTCGTAAATAATCATTTCTGTCTTGGTATAGTGACAATTAGTTAAGATGAAGTTTGTAAAAGATCTTCGATAAGTGAGGCTAACTACGTATAGCCTATAAATATAGAGATAACTTTACACAAATGTAACGATAAATAAAAGTACGATTTCCTAGTTTTGAGAGAAAAAGTAAACAACAATAAAGGTTAAAAGGTGATAATTGGCAGAAAATGAAAAAAACACAAACATTTTTTTTTGAAAAGTAATAGTTTAAAAGTAGCAATATCTCATGGAAGAACTATGTTGTGAAAGAAAATATTTTAAAAATTTATTTTTTTTGAGATTTGTCATTTGTAATTTTGCTATTGAATTATCTAAAATAAAAAAAATGTTAACACAAATGCTAACTTTCTAAAAAAATAAAATTAAGCTTGAAAATTAAATATTTAATTTTTCTTCTGCCGTAGAAGTTAAATATTGCCGTTTATACTATGAATCGTAAAATGGGATGATAAACTCTTTTTAGTTGAATAAGGTCAAAAAAAATTTAAATATGATGTAAATTTCTCTAAGGCCATAAAATAAGATGAAAGTTTAATGTAAATTTCTATTTAGTTTACTTTGATTGTCAGCAATTATTTAAATTTATAATATCATTTTACATAGTGTAGATTTTTCTAGAACCAAAATATCTGACAACCTATTTAAATACCAAGTTTAAAAATTAAGTTATTAATTTATATAAAACTTCCGTTAATTACTACTAAATTATTTTTTTATCAATATTTATTATCGTGAATATTTATGAGGTAAAATTTTACTGCTAAAAGAAGGTGCTAGTAAGAAATATTATCGTTACCTAAACCACATAAATACAAATGTGCAAGTTATGAAAATTCAGTCCTTGTTAGTGTTAAAAATGATCCAATGGTGCAATCCTACGTGTACGCTGTGTGGCACGATAGAGTTCTCATTTAACCAGAGGATACTATTGCACAATCCTTCTATTGGCAATTGTATTTTAAAAAGCCCCGGACAAAATATTGTATGGTAAATAGCATCAGTTGTCTGCTAGGGCGTCTTACGGTATCAATGTTTCGCTTCGCAAGATTTAGGCAAAATGTGAGCAATAGTGCCAACATCCCGAAAGCTAGATTTTAAATTACTGCGGAAAATATAGATTATGTACTTCTGAAGCATATAAGGGTAACGGTAAATCAAAAGACCTGATCCTGTAATCCCTTAAGAAGCTGATCTAGAATGTTTTTATGCTATGGCCGTTGCTAGCACATCTTTTCATGTTGAAGTTAAAATGAAACGATCTAAGTATAAAAATACGAAAGATCAGCAAAATTGTCTATAATATGAAACCACCAAAAATGTATGTATTAATGAAACCACATATGTGTGTCCGGGTATGGTTTCATTTCATTTTTCAAAAGGCAGACTATTTTTCTTGTCTATAATTTTTATTTTTTTACGCAAGAAATTCTACATTACTGCAAAACTAACCACCTTGTTGCATAAATATTCCCGACATAATATATTTTCGTCATCATTAAACAGATACTTTAAAAATTACAGTCTTCTTTTAACTTGATTCCAAGTATGTATTACTAAAACCCAATTTTAATCGTCATGTAAAACGTCTAATAACTATTCCATAAATAATTCAATTGAGCTCAATATCTGCCAGGTAAGTTTTGCATTTTTCAATTGTTACGCTATTCAAGATTAGTTAACTCTGGTTGATTCAACCAAATTCACACTAAACATGTGCAAGCGTGATGGACATATATAGAATTCATCAGGTTAGACAGTGACGATACCAAAGCGTTAGTTTGGCATTTGACTTTGGATTCGACATGCACAAAACTAACCAATAATTTATTTTTTTGCTTGGTTCTGGTTGCTCGTGGAATATTATTATTAATAAATTGTGTGGCGTATTATTATTTTAAAATTAAAAAAAAGGAAAATCAAAGAAATAAAGAAACGCGAACATTCGTTTCATTTTGAAAAATTCGAAGTCCGCTTGTTAACTCAATTAGTCACCAGTTATCGTAACATACTAGAAAATAATAAATTTGACGCATCTTTTCCAAAATTCCTTGCCATCCCATGTTGCGAAATGGTCAGGTCTCACTCTTACAATTCTGTCTTTTCTCTCGCGTGCACGTAAAAAATCAAGTATTTGATTCGATTTGGTCGTCAATTGTATTAAAAACATTCGTAATTGACCCAATCTTGACAAAATGTGCACAAGAAAAAGTAATCCACCAGAGATAATATGGTACGATGAGTTGCCAAACATAACCTTAAACGTCATTTTAACTGACCAGTAAACACTTATCCCGACGTCGAAGCACCAGGTAATTATATTCTTCCGTTAGAGACTTTATTCGATAGTCCCATATGGTGATAGTTCCATATGATCATTGAAAATTAAATAATATAGAGAAGCGGGGTACAAAGATTAAATATTACGCATTTAATTTTTTTAACAATCCGCTTTAGAATTGATACTTTGATGGGCATAATTTTTTTTTGCAACGTACTAAAGTGTTGTCATCTATTTGACTTTTAGTGGAAATTAAATTTTTCTTTTAACAAAATTTGATTTAAATTTTATAGAGATGCTATAAATATCGTTGGCGTGTAGGTTAAAATACAGTTTAAAGCGTTTTTCTTCTTTTCAATAAGTCCCGAAACATTTTCTAAACAATACTTACAGTATTATAAATGCTCATTTAACGATACGTCATGTGTGTACTTTTGTTATGAGATAAACTTTTGTGATTTCTTTATATTAACATTATGGCGATTAAGGTTAAAAGGTTATGACGATTAAGGTTATTAGGTACGAATTTCTTCTTTCAATCGGATATTTAATTTCCAAAATTATCCAAAGTGTTACTTTACGCAAAATTCAAGTTTCTTTTACCACGCAATCGTTTATGATTGACACATATATAATGTATAAATTCTTTCAAAACTCCATGTTTTTCCAATTACGCTCGAGACATTCAAAATGTTATAAACCTTACATAAGCTTAACATATTCAGACGTGAGCACCATTCACTATCACTTGTACTCTTCTTATAACATTTTTATTTTATCTCGAATAAGGCACCTTAATTTAGATTCTTAAACAATTTAATGAGTTATTTCAAAATTTATTGTTTTAGCGAAAATTTTGATAAAATATAATATAAACAGACTGAAGTTTTACAATAGGTAAACTAATCAATTAGTTTGCCTATTGTAAACTTTTCTTTACTGTAGTATTCACCAATTCCGAACAAAGTTGTATTTTTAAAATGACTAAATTAACGAATCGACTTAGAAATTTCCAATTCACCCTCACCACTTATAAGGATTACAAATCTTGAAACATATCTCATCAGTAAGTTAAACTTCCATGCACCATATTTCCACAAGTTCGGTAAGTTGACTTATCCGACGTAAATTTTCTCGAGCTTACAGCTTAGAAGTATTTATCGTGTCTTCTGGTCGTACTAACTACTTAAATTTACGACTTAAAGGAAACAGAACTGGCCTGATACATAATCTCGCATTGAATCGCGAGCTCCGCTAGCGACAAAGCTTTTCTTCGAAATGAATGGACGAAAGAAACCAATCATATTTGGCTGCCTTTTAGATTATTGTTTTTAAGAATTGATGCTGTAAACAAAGAGAATGTTTAAAATTATAATATTTTGCTTTAACTATATTTTGTTTGAGTCTGAGCTGTGAAATTTTAATTTATCGAAGCGTTCTGTTATTGACTTTTACAGATGAAATGTCAACAACAATCCAAGCAGCACAATGATCAACAAGGCTAAAAAAAATTCTGGATATATCAAGAGTATACCACTCAAGTCTAAAATTATCATATTTAATAAATAAATATCACAATTTAGAAACCGTTCATCATTCTATTAAATTCTGGCAATACTCGTATTTGTGGCGAACCTGGCAAATAGTATGGAATACCCATTGTTTAACAATGGAGTAACAATATAAATCAAAGTAAACCAGTTTATATATATATATATATATATATATATATATATATATATATATATATATATATTGTGCATACCAATCGTTACTGAAAAGTAAATATGTATTTACCACAATTGGAAGTTTTCATGTAGATAACGATCTCAGAGTATCGAGATATATACTAAATTAACGTTCCATTAAAAACTTTGACACATTAAACCAGGTTTAAACGTCAATGCGATGTGTTAATGCAATAAAATATTAAAAGCAAATTAATGCCCAACATAATCGGATAGCCAGAGTCATTTGGCCGACTAAAAAAGTTAATTTAATACCAACTGTAAACAGAGCCATATATGCGATGAATTAATCGCATTTATTAATATGATGTTGTTATAAAGCTTTACATTATCATGACGCGGTGGGTTCGGCAAGCTTTTTCATTACGTTACTAACATTATTAAAAGCTAGTCATCCTGTGCCAACTTTATAATTAATTATGTGGAGTGGTTTCTGTAATGTGTTTGTTTTTGTCGTGTTGTTTGGGCGCTTTTGAGACTTTGAATAATATTCCATTTAGAATTAACGTTGCGCGATGTAGAGCTTACGCGGTACTCAGGACACGTAATTTAATTGCAAATTCTCAAAGCGACTTTTATGGAAATAATTTGATATGATTACCTTCAGAGAAGAAGTAATCAAACATACTCCGTGTACACTTTTGAATCATTTGTAAAACTTGTTCTATAATTAATTTCACCGAGGATTTCATATTATTCAAGTATAGATACTAATGGTTGTAGTAGGTTTAATTAAAAGAAGAGTGAAAACTGATTCTCGAAAATCGTTTTAAGCTAAAGATTAAAACACTGTTCACAAATATATGATTTCGAAATCCCTTCCAAACGTAATTGTTTCTCCCTTATTTCCAATTTTATAATAATAATGCCTTTTAAAGCTATATTTTCCTTATTCTATTATATTTTATTTTTGACTGTATAGGAATAGTTTTAAGTAGTTTGTAATTTCAAACACGATGTATTTCCACCAAGAACTCGCTGGGCCAAAATATGTTGCCACATCGACACTTTCCCATAAAGTTATTTCATTTCTTATTATAAGCAAATACTAAAATAATTCTTATGTCTGTGTCATAATAATCATAATAAGATAAGAGTTCCCGTGAAAGTAAAAAGCGTGTTTCGATGTATTTATTCGAACATAGTTTTAATTGTGAATGTGCAATTTCAACTAAAGTTTCGATCGTGATGGCGCACTGAGTAAAACTCAGTAATATAATCACTGCACATGGTGATTACGTTTTGTTTGTATTAAAATTCTATTTAATTTGTGAAAACTTTTTTTAAAATTGTTATATTTCTGACAATTAATACTCACTGGATTTTAATTTAATATCGAACGGTCAAATCCACATCTTATGTAAAGATGGTTCTGAAGTCTCGAATTACTTCTTTTATTTAAGTTATCTAAATAAATCTGATAAGAAATAGACACGTTTCCAAAATTCCTGTTAACACAGGATCATTGTTCGTTACTTAAGAAAACCTACATGTATTTATTTTCCATATATAATTTTACTACAAATATTCAAATAATCATTATATGATATAAAAATCTAGCTTAACATCAAAACTACTCCACAGGTTATGGTCCTAACTAGCCTACATTATGATAAAATGTTAAACACAATACGCCCAACAAATAGAATGAAGGTTTGAATTAATTGAATGTCACAATGAAAAATGTGATCGAGGCACAGTAAGTCTAGTATGGCCGTCAATCAGAAACTGCATTTATTTAAATGCGCGCTTTCAATCCAAATAATGAAGATTATAACAAATGCTGAAAAAATAAATTTTAGAATTTAGAATTTTAGAATTCAGCTTGGTTGTCTCGGAGGTATATATTATAAAAAACCTGTCAAGCACGAGTAGAACTCACACTACGAGGGTTCCGTACACATTTAGCTATTTATAAACAATTATAAGTACATAATATTCCTACCAAAATATTTACAAAAATTTAAATTTTCACAACGAACCCGTATTGCCTATTATATCTTTATCAGGCGCATATTTAGACTAATTTGTTAGGTGATATAATTAAAAATTGACAATTTTCAGATTTTTTTTCTTAATATGTCCTGATATGTTTACAGCTCCACGGGACCGTAAACTTTAGTATTTACTATTAATTTCAATTTGATACCTTCACGCGTTCCTAAGAAAAGGGGTATTGACAGACAGATCGATAAAAGACGAAATGACCCTTTTTTCCTTTTGCGGTACGGAACCTAAAATACGATCAAACGCGAGTAAATTGGTAACGGTGTACCCGGAGTGTCTCTGTGGGTAACATATTATCCTAAAGCTTTGTAAGTAAGTAATTTACAAATATACAAAAAAACGAAAATCGGAAAAGCAAGAAATAAATTTATTACGTAATAATCTTGCATGGAATTATAAATTCTTTTTTGTTTTGCAAAAAATTTCAGTCGTGTGGAACTTTCATTTCCAATACATTTAGGGATCCCTATATTAGCTTGTTAACATTTATCCATCACTACTTATTGACAATATCAAGATGAGCCTCGCGTGATACGGGTGTTAAACAATTGAGCAACAATTGTTCATTAAATATAGCTAGAGAGTTTTCAAATTCAATGAAAAGTAAGACTTTATGCAACAATCACCATATGTGTATTATGTGAAAGAAAATTTATAAAAGCAAAATAAATCTTCGAACAAATTGAAAATCACTCAGTCTTAACACTTCAATCCTTCATAATTCATACATTAAAAAGGCAGAATTTTTGGATCCTCCAAACCGATCTTCAATAACGAAATATTTTATCGAGTAGGGTGATTAATGATAATATATCTGAAAAATTACCTTGCCACTGTACAATAAGCACGACTGAAATATTACCATAACGTTTGAATGCGATGAGCAAAAGTTTACCGTCTAAGCTTTTATACGCTGGAGAGCTTACAAAAGCTATGATATTCACAAGCAAAGTTACAGTAAAGCTCATTTAAATATCAATGGGCAACTTAGTTAGGTAAAAGAATTCACAGTTATGATTTATGGCACGAGATTCGTGAGCTGAAAACTTCAAATATCCGAATGTATATATATTAAAATGTTGGGGTGGGAATGGTTTAGCGCAGATTTATTTGACTTAAAATGTAGCTATTAGACGTTTGAGGAAGCGCAATGGGGAAAGAATAAAAGATTTTTTCGTATTTGTTATTTTCTTTTGTTAAGTTAGATGCTCTCCTAGGATAATTTAAGACACCTCCGATGTAAAAAAATGCTTGGTCTAGAAGTACGACGTTATGAAAAATGAGCAAGTTAAAAGTAATGTTGATACATTTAATTTCTCGTATGTAATAAAGTAAATTCTAATGCTCTTAATAGTAATACAATTTATTAAATTTTTTAATTATTCGAAATTATCAAAACATCCAGAATCCAACCAAAATTCATTTAATAAACACATCACGTTTCTCCATTATCTTACGTCGTAAATTTCATCGACATACTAACTTTTAAAAACAAATTTTTAACTTAATAACTTAAAGACCAAAACTTCTATTAGAGGTAATTAATTTATGCTAGTAAAACGACATGCAGTATATATACAACGATGGATAGATCGATGAAAATGTATTTTCTACGTTACTGTTCGGCACTGGTTACAAAGATTCAAAAGAGGAAATGTTCATCCAAAGCAATCCCCTATACTCAAATTTTAAAAAATTAAGAAGTCTCATTGAAACATATCCCAGGTTCAATTAGCGTTATAAAAAAATGGTTTTTATCCTGTACATAAATTACATATTTTTTTTCGTTTCGTTCATTACTTATCTCGTCTTGCATTCCGAATTTATCCATTAATATGTCAACATTACTGCTCGGTATTCATATAGTAGATTGTCGCAATTGAGTATAACTTATCTCGAATCTCATAGTTTTTGCCAATTCACTGACATACATTTAAGCAAATCCTGATTTTACTATTGTTTGAGCTGTTAACACAGCTTAATGTAAGATCTTATCTATTGATATATGAACGCAAAAAAATAATTTGTTTTTGTTGCATTTATTTGAAATACGACACTATCCTAACTACCAGTTTATTGAAAATTCTCTATTAGTCAAAATGAATTAAGAACTCCAGTTCGTAGGCTGAGCTGCTCATTCTATATCAAATATAATTAAAAATATTTTTTCGCTAACATGTTTAAATAATATTGATATAATATAATTTCATATAACATTTACAACCAATATATTTATAATCAAATTACTTGTCAAAGAAATGAATTTTTCTTAAAAAAAAACACAAATTTCAACCTATGCATTTCTGGGTCTATATAATTTTTACTTCCTATAAATCTATTGGTAGCCTTTGATGTGAAAATTCTTTTAATGTTTTGGCAAAATGCAATTTAAACGTAAACTTATTTTTAAGAAAAAAATATATTTACATATACCTGCTTTTCAGCCAGAATTATAGTATATAAATCAACAGATCAATAGATCAACATTTATTCAAAGATTCTAACGTAAACCCACATTATGTTAAATACACGTATAAATAAGTACAAAAAAATTTTTGCCCCATACTATATAATTTGTACGCAATTAAATTGTCGTCAGTATACTTTGCACATTAAATTATTAACATACCATTAATTTCATTCCCTGCAATTACTCTTCAGTGAACCTCACCTGATCTATCTTTTCCTCTTAATAAATTATCGAAATGCGCGCTTACTTTTATCTTTTTTATAAAGTATTTTACTTAAGGCAACGAATATGTAACAAATTTTAATACTAATTTTCCTTTCTGAAGGCATCAGATGCATTTCGAACATAAATCAGTAATTAAGGAAATTCAAGAGGTATTGTTGAATCGGACGTAAAAAGACACGATAGAAAAATTAAAAGTTAGAATTGAATAATAAGTTTCACATTTTAATAAATTGTGATTTTAAGAAAACCAAATGTAAAAATTGACATTTGATTATAAGTTTCACCTTTTAACATACTGCGATTTCAACAAAACTGTGAAAATAATTTAAGAACTAAACAAAATTCAAGACCATTTATTAAATTACATGAATACATTATTCACCAAGGATAAAATGGATACTTAGTGAACGTAAAATTAATAAGTACCTTTACGGCATTACCTACCCAACCAATGGAAAGGGTGGTAACAAAACGTGATACTGTTCTACCTTTTCATGACTGTCGTCGTTTCTTTAATTCTGCATATATGAAACCATACATGTCATTTTCATAACTTCTTACAAATAAATAAGTCGACAAAAATAATTGGCATCACGTACAACTGATTGTTATGTTGATACTTTTGTACTGATTGTTATGTTGATAATTTTTACGAGTCGTATCGCACCGTACATTGAACTTTTGTTTCCATTTTTTATTCCTTCGTAATGTTTTCGTAATTTTTAAATGAGAATTTAGTTTATTTCATAAAAACATCGAAAATTATTTGTATCATATAGACGCAAAGATAATTAATTTATTAAAATCAGAGCATATATTGTCTGGCCAATACTTTACGTTTATATAGGCCAAGCTAGCTATTTTCAATATATATTATGAATTTTCTAGGATTTGGAAGCAATAAATAATAGCACAAATGAATAATTCATTTCTTTTCAAATATTCTATACTTAAGCTTGCCTTGCATATTTCATATGTGGCCACCAAGGCAGAAAGATGTCTTAAAAAGTTCTGTAATTTCCACATTTTTGCATATTTTTAAGAAATTCTTCAACGTACATATTAAAAATAAAACATAAATTAAAAAAACAAAATAGATTCGTTCGGCTCTTTTCAGCATATACGCAGTGACTCTCTCACTCTCTTTCTGTATCTCTCTCTGTGTCCGTTCAATAAAACGTTTAATAATTTATACACATATATATATATATATATATATATATATATATATATATATATATGTCATAACTTTACCTCTGCCAGAGCTAAAGTTCTAAAGATATGACTTTCATCTTTAAATTTTCTGTCACGTAAATTATCAGACAGAGAGCGAAACAGATGGTAATTAGACGGCGAAAGATCTGGAGAATACGGTGCATACTAGAATACTCCCTCCAAGTGAAAGTAGTTTTTCACGTTTTACTTTTGTTACGTGCCATGTAAAAATAATGCATTGCCATGTAAAAAATAAACTTTGTTTTTTGCTTTGACTGCTTAATTGTTTGTAGTAAATCTTTGCTGTAATGTACTGTTAGCTTGAAAGATTCCCAATAAATCGATGAATAATTCCATTTATACCCCACCATGCAGTCAAACATTTCTTTTGTCTAATATATATTTTTGTCTAGGTACATCTTTTTATCCAGCTCTTAGCCGTTGTTGTTTACACTAAAAATTAATATAAGCCACCCACTTTTCACCTTATCTAACGAGATACTTTAGCCTTTCGTTGGTACGATGAGAACTCAGTAGCTTCAAGCACACTTTAGCTCTCCTCTGAATTTGAAAGAGTGTTAGCTCATATGGTAGCCAAATGGAATATTTCCACTTCTTTCTGATAAAGTTTTTTTTCCATTGCAGTATAAAAGCATGAAAATAGCTCGGCTAAACTTAATCTGGGATCTGTTTCAATTATCGGACAGATCAAAATTCCCTACTTTGAGTTTTTGGGGCCATTGCTTGGCCGTGTCGTAAGAGAGCATACCTTCACTCATCGTTGCGTATATATGATGCTTCGCTGATTGTTCGTCCTGAACTACATAATATAGCATATAAATAATAATTTTATCTAACATATGGTAAAAAGTACATGGGCTTAATACAAAACCTTAATTAATTACCACACGTCTGTCAGACGTATGATTATGTATGATTATCTTTCTAGAGTTGATAAACTTTCACATTTTTGATAATAGTTAGGATATGTTTCGCCGCGAACTACACAGTCTACCACCTTGAAAAATAACCAATAGGTCATTTCTAGTTACAAGTCAGCTACGTGTGAAATTTCACGGAGATCCATTGAACAGTTGAGACATGATTACATACACGTAAAATTACTACTCAAACAAACACAAACACACCATGAAATATGCATTTATATTGGATACAATTTATTATTATATCATAATGTCAAAAATATGTGTTTGGTTTTTAGCTATCAATCAGTTTAATAAAAAGTCTAATAATTTATACATATTTATATATATATATATATGTATATATATATATATATATATATATATATATATATATATATATATATATAATTGACAATTCTCTTTTTAACATAGTAATAATAAATCTGTTATCTGTATCTGTCTCCATGGTACCATATTTATAAAGACCCCAAAGATTTACAAATATCCCAAAGTATTTTAATCGGGAAGCGGACCTCGACATAAATTATTGTCGATCACAATACAAACACAAACAGAAATATATTCTGTTTTAATCTTACACGGAATTCAAATAGAAACAGCGCTGAACTTAAAGCATAATAAGTATATAAGCAATAATAAACCCGTCAAGATGTGCAGAAATCGTATAATTGCGGTTCCGCTAACACAGGTACCAACATATAACCACTGAAGTCTACATAGTATTCCTATTACACGTTTTTAGATAGGCCGGATAATAAAATATTTTAAAAAAATTTCAATTAAATTATTAAATCTGCCAAATTGTTAGTTTTCAGCAAAAAAGGACAAAAACAGATTTGTCCGTATTCAAAAAGGTCTTTTTATCTATAAACCCAGAAAAAAAACAGTCTCCATCATACACGAGAGACCCGTCTGAATATAATTTTAAGTCATTTTTAATGACATTTCTAGTTTTGGGCCTAACTGTGTTGTGTACAATGCGTGTAAATTTCTTTGAAATTTTATATGTAAATTTTATGTCCCTATCTTATTTCGTTCAGAAATTAGAAGTCTCTGTCAGAAGGATGAAGGACAGACTGATTTGCCAAAACAATAGGATTCGGATCCTTTGGTCGCGAAAAGTTTAAAAGTTTATTTTATTAAATTCACGTGGGAGTGTACATGCATTTGAAAATACATAAAATTAACAACAAATTTGTCCACCGGCCGAATGGGAAAACTTGTACCTTATTTCATAATTCTAGATATTCCCAACTTTCTCCTCCTGAGCGCACTCCAGGGATCTCTAGAGTCTAATATATTATAATGATAATGTATTTAATAATTTGTAAATGTACAAGCACTATTAGATTTATTAAAATTTAATTTATTACAAGAGTTCTAAAACGATAAACTTCTCGGACAACTTTGTAGGATATATAAAGCGCGGCACGCGATCTTCTGTTCAGTTGGCAACCGAATTTCCGCGAATAAAGCACAACAAATATGGAAATTTAACTTAAAGAGGACATGGAGTACTCTGGCTTTGTTAATTCCGCTTGGGAGAAAAGCGAGGAAATTATAATGATTGCCAAAGGTAATGATTTCATATAGCACAGCCAAGCATTGCTTTTAAAGATACAAAGAAGTAAATTTTGACGTTTTCAATAATCCTTATACAAGGTAAATTCCCTACATAAAATGTAGAAAAAAACCTTATTGAAAGGGATCCCAGGCCAAGTTATCTGATAGAACTACTTTCATGCTCTCCTGCTACAATACAAAAATAACTTCATATTTATGGGAAAGAAACGGAAATATTCTGTTTTGCTGCCACACGAGCGAATACTGAAGATTTGGATTAGCAAGTTGATTCAAACACATTCTGGATATATTCATAACAATATTATACTTATAATCGTCATATGCATTTATTTATCATCATTTTAGGTGGAATATATAGAGGTATTAACTTAAATATAATAATAATAGAAAGAAGCCATGACCAAAGCAGTTCCAATAATAACTTTGTTGCTCAGAGTTATGTTATATACTGTAGTCAGCTAGATGCATATTACCAGAGAAAATTAAAAAATTTGTAGTTTTATAAAAGTTTAATTCAATTTCCTATTTTGACCAAGTTTTACTTAGAAACGATTGGATAAGTTTAGATTAGAAAAAAATTTAATATACCCGAAATTTATCTTCCTTTTGGTAATATTTGTATACTGGTCCTCTTATTAATGATTCGAGATATATAATAATATAGCCTATATAACAAAGCTATAATGATGTAGCAAAAGTATGACAAAAGAAATTAATATTACTTTTTAAATAAAAAAACTTCCAAAAACCAAAAAGACCTTTTAAAATCTAGCCAAAACACGTGCATATTGAGTAGTAGCGGGTGGTCATATTTTTGTGGTACTTAACTGAAAATTGGTGCAAATTCGGTCATATTTACTGTTTGCATTTCATAGTCATCTAAAGAAACAGACCATGCAAATAAAAAATCACAGTGTATTTCACGTACTTCTTGAATGTTTCAAACACAAAAGACATTAAGTCAGCTAAATTACTAAAAGGAAAGCCTTAAATCCATATTTCAACAAGAAGAGCACAAGATGATCCATAACTATGATGTTATTATCACACACACACACACACACATATATATATATATATATATATATATATATATATATATATATATATATATATATATATATATATAATTTGAATAAAAAATCAATTAATTTATTCAAATGTGCAAGTTGCAATTACATTATTAATTACTATTACATTTCAGTCAAACAAAACTATTTTTAATATATTGATTAAATAAGCAAAAGATGATTGGACACTTCCATTTACAATAAAAAACTTCAATATTACATAAGACAGTACCGTATATCTACTAGGCAGTATAAGCATATATTTTATTTCTGATTATTAAAGATTGCAAAATTATATTTCTTGAACATAAATAATAGTCAATAAGATAGAATTAAATTAGGGATTTTTTAATCAAACTTATGTTGAACTGAAACTCAGATTTTACTGAAAGTTGGGTTCTCGTTGGCATTAATAAATATCATTATTCTTAGCATATAGGAACCGACATATTAGATTTTCATATTATAAGTTGGAAGAAATTTAGTCTTCTTAGTACGATTTAAACGCCATTTTACGATTTCTGTTCGCTTTCTCGGAAAATTAACCAGATCCCACCACGAGGAAAGGCCTTACTTTATGTGTTTAAATGACATGCTTTATATAGGAAAAAAATACCCTGCCAATAATCGAGGCATAGACAGCATTATAATTAATAATCAATATGTACAGCATGGTAGTTGATAATTGAGATGTACAATGAATTATAATTGATCGAAGAAATACAATCACTGCTTAAATTGGCAATTGAATAATGTTTGAGTAGCGCTCGCGTTCTTATTACTTAAAATCGATGTATTAGCACTACCTCTTCGGAAATCAAAATAATAAACGTATAGTAATTAAACACATACATTAAAACATGCAAGACCCGATTTATGGTGCCCTTCTATTTTATTTTTATTGCCCAGTGTGCGCCCTCCTGTTACCTGTTAATTTACTGCTTAGAATAAATCATTAAACCCTATGACACTAAATCAGACTTTTTTCGTGGAATAATAAATGCTATTATTTTGAAAAAAGTTTGAAAATGTCTTATTTTTACTATTTCTTTCATCCTTAATATAGTAAGGGTCCATTCCATCGCGTCACGGAGAAACATGAAGGTACTAATTTAATTTTAAACTAACGTATTGTAAATCTTTTGATTATTTCAGATAACCTTCCGTGCTCCATATAATTTATATGGAATCAAACTGATTTAACTCCAAAATTGATTTACGTCATTCACTCGACAATGCTATGACCGAGACGTTACAAGATGTCCCCTCATTAAGAAATATGGTCACAGTCACAAGCAAGTTTACAGGAATATATTCAAATTTAATTGAACTTCTGATCCTTCCGATTTGGTCTAATCTTTCGTATTCATTTGGTTTTATTAATCCAATATATGCTATTTTTAAGCAATTATTTTTCACCTTTTTACCTTTACACATTGCCGTTTTATTGTAAGCTGCAATGTTTTTATGAAAGTATATAATAAAATAAGTGAAATATATGAATTTTGATGTACTTCTATAATTTAAATTTTTCCAAAAATATAGTTTTGTTCAGATGATCCTAGTAAGATCAAAGTAACATATTCTAGTGGAATAACATGTGTAAGCTACAAGAAATCATTACATGTTATTATATAAAGCTTTTATATTCGCGAACACTGGAGCGTATCAAAATCTACCGGACACAAAACCGTTTCATTCCATTCACGAGACTGACTTTATTATATACACGAAACGATATGCCTACGCACATTCCATCGTATATAGTGGCTTCCCCACTCACAAAGGGGACAAAATTTCGTTTTTCAGCCTGCAATGTATGGCTGCCCTTTCTTCAATGCCTCGTGAATAGTTCATCCCGCTTTTGTGCCTCGGCATTATAATTGATATAAAAATAAGGACGACCTCCCCAACCATAATTATATCCCCATTCATTCCGCGTTGTTTATTCAGTCCCCTAGCTTACTTCATATTCCCCGCCCGCCTTGAGAATTGGTCTTTGTTTACTATCCGTGTTTTGGGCAAAGGTTACCGTCGATAGGGGTTTGTTAATGAGTCGTTGAGGAAGTAATATTTGGTTGTTATTGCCAATTAAGTAAAGTTAGGTCCGAGAGGTTTGGGGGCGCAGTCGAGGACAAAAATTGTTGTGCACGTGGAAAAAACCACGTCAATAAAATGTCGGTCCCTCGTTGGTGAAATATATGTGCTGTACTAAATATATTAAGAGCGACGTTTCCATGCGGCTAAGTTTGATATAAAAGTTCAATTTTCTCTCGAAAATTTTACTGCGAAACCGCACGGGGGAATTCGCAAAAATATTAATATTTAATTTTTATTAATAAATATTTAATTTTTCATAGAAGAGTAGATGTATTTTCGAAGTGTTAATTTACGTGTTAAGGATTCGTAAGGTAAAAAGCACTATAAAATGTATCCGATTGATCGATATTTTATTACCCGATCGTAATTTTGTTATAAGCTGGTGCAACTTTAAACTGTATCTACTGTATTCACTACGTTAAATACGACTTGATTTGATATATAAAACTTCATTTTATGAATATATAGCATACAAACTATAAAGCGATTATATAATAATTTATAATTACATTTTCCAATATATGACACTTTAATTTATTAAAACTTTAGTTCGATAGTTTGATAATAATGGGGGTCACATTTTTTTGCACATTTTCTTTTATTCGCATAATTTTTGCAATCGTCGTACATTATCATACCCCCGCCCCCTCCTGGATTTATATTATGTTCTGTAACCTTTAGGGGGATTTGGTATTTGTGGTGAGAGGATTACAAATTAATCCTCTCACCACAATACTTTTAATTCCATATAATATAGAGTAAAGTTTGAAAAAGCTAAACATAACAGTTTCAAAATTTGTTCTTATTTTAGATAGTGTATAAGCAGATAGTGTACACTATCGAAAAATAGATAAAAATATGCATCTCTTACCTTCGTTCCAAAATTACTAAAATTAAAATTACGTAAAAAGAGTTTTTAAAACCTAGGCCAAGGTTAAGAAGTATGTCAAACTGAAATAATTTCATTCTAATTGAGGTACGGTACTCTCAAAACCGACTTTTTAAAAATCTAGTGAACATGATGAAAATTATTAAAAAAAATTATATATTAGTAAAAGCACACAGTAGAAGCAAAGACTTTGCCAACCCATATGGTCATACTTTGTAGGTGGGAAATTTTAAACATAAAAATTACCTCTAGTGTAGAAGAGAGAGAACTTTTTTTTGTTTTCAGTTCAAATAACTCGAGCAGTATAATTCGAGCAAAAAGCGCCGATAATATAATTTTGCCATTAAGCCATATCTAGACGTGTATGCACTTCAAACATATAACTGTTGACGTAAGCTGAAGTAGATCCAGAAATGTTGTGATAAAAAAGTGTTTTTATTAGAATTCAGTAATGAAAGATGGATTTCACAATATACTTACATTGCAAAAAATTAATATAGGATAAAACCGAGAAAGATGACCATCATTTCGAAAACACAATTTATTTTTATCTAATATTCGCATATTTAAGTTCTAAGGTTAGGCGTCATTTTAAAACCGCAGTGAAGTGAGTGCAGGCCGACAATTCCCTGGAAAAATATTAAAAATTGTTATTTGGATGTAAGTTTTGCACTAAATTTTTGTTTTATTCGTAATTTGTAATAAATGCCTTCCTAATGTCATGTAACGCTATTTTAGCTATGTTTATGCAATGTTCCTCTCAATCCTATATTTCTATAGATTGAAACCTCGTGAGGCATCTCTCCGTGATAAAAAGTATAGTTTCCTACTACGATTATTGTGAGTTTTAAATAAAAGATGCCAACCACGTACATAAGAAAAATTAGTGGAGTGGAAAGAAATAAATTTTCAGAAGAAGCGTTGACAACTGCAATAGCAAGCATAAAGGAAAAAAACCCTGAACCTAAATGAAGCAATTAAATATTTTGGGATTCCTTGTAAGACATTAAGTAGGAAGCTCTTAAAAGGCTTAGGTTCTGAATGTTTATTTTGGATCGACAATGAAAAAAGTTTGCACGTTATACCGAATTACTCGAAAATAGGGATTTGGCACCCACTATTTCCGATCTCCATTCTATAGCATATCATTTGGCTAAGAAGTTACACCGTAACTTTAATTAAGAAACAAAGAAAGCTAGTTAAATTTATTAAGGAGGAACCAATAGTTGGCGATAAGGCATTGAATTGAATAGAGCAAAAGAAAATCGTTGTGACCAAGTTAACATGTTTTTCAATTTATTACAGTTTTTTTACGAACAAGCTAATTTTTTTGACAAGGTGGATTTTTTTTAAACGTGGATGAGTTAGGATTGCAATTGAATTATAGGCCTTAAAAAGTAAGACCAATCAAAGAATAAAAATTTGTTCTGTAAAAAACGTCAGTAGAAAAAGGTGAAACAATCACAGTAGTCGCTAGTCGTTTGCGTGGACACTGAAAGCAAGTTTCTCCCTCCTGTAATTATTTACAAAGAAAAAATTCAAGACAGGAATATGAAGAAAGAATGCTCTTTAGGACTAAAGTTTACATGTCACAAAAATCAGCTTATATGAACACTGATACTTTTTACAAGTATATTACCGAACATGTCTTTACTAGAAAACCCTTAGATAAACCATTGCTTACTTTAGATGGCCACATATCTCATATTAGAGAAGAATCTCATATTCAAGTTTCGTGAAACACAAGACATAATTTTATTTTGATCTCCAAGTTACACTTCCCACTATATTCAGCTTCTCGATAGATCTGTTTTTATAGCCATCAAACTACTTACTTTATTGCAATACATAACTGAATCAAAGTTAATCCTAATAAAATACTAAATCATCTTCAATTTCCGAAAATTTTCAATGTTGCATGCAATCATCGCCACTAGCTAAAATTACATATCTGAATTTTCATCTACAGGAAATTTTCCATTGAACAGATTACCCATTTTCAAACTCCAAATTAACTTTGCAGCAAAATCTATAAATATTTAGATTAAAGACGCCAATAGGTGATGCTCCAATGCAACCAAGTGCTTACGAAGAATATTAAAAAGGTATGGAAATAATTACAAACATCGGTTTGAATTTACCTTCAACGTCAGGTATTCAAACCAAAGAGCAAGAGAAAACCCTTTGTATATTGAATAAAAAGAATGACACAGGACCCACAATCAATAATATTATTTAGTCTCCAACACCAAAGATAAAAATAATTGAAAATATTCTTGTAATTGAGTCATGATGTTACTTTGGAGCCAATATATGTATATATATATATATATATATATATATATAAATATATATATATATATATATATATATATATATATTTTTTTTTTTTTTTTTGCTTGTTTCTTCATATTCATAATAAGCATTATTAAAGCAGATACAGAAACAATATCAACACCATTAAAATAAAATTTATTTAAATACGAATGAAATGACGCCCACCAAGTTAATGCATAAGGTTTCGTCTGTACCCCATTTAGAAATAACACAAAACGCCCTAAGAAAGCAACATGCAAAAACATACACAACCAAGACAATACAAACATACACAAAAAAGACGTAAGATAATAACAAATGGAGAAGACAAAATTTAAAAAAAAATAAAACAAACTATTAAAAGGTTTTGAAATGTTGTGTGAGTTTAAAAATTATTATTAATTGGAAACTAAAACCAAAGAGAAAACAAAGAAATGAGGAGAGCTCAAAGCACTCGAACGAAGAATTGCCTTATAGCTCAAAGCACTCGAACAAAGAATTGCCTTATATGGTTTACAAGGGGGAAAACAGTCGTATTTCTATATTTATATCGTTTCCTTCAATACGGAGATGACATAAATACAGAAATTTACGACCGCAGTAAATAGCAATGACCATCTGTCGTATTTAACCGTTATTACATTTTTTTTCATTTGTTGAAGTACCATTTTTTAAACTATATTGTCTGTTTTTAAAGCTACTAACATTAATCTCTTTCAACAATGAATCTCATTCGGCCCGTTTAATTTGTGGGTCTTTCAAACCTTTTAATGCCTATTATACCGGTAACTATAAGGTATTCCTGATGCATCTTAAATATAAGTATTTAAACCTTATAAAGATTGAACACTACGTTAATTTTTAAAAATAAAGTATCGATATCTTACTCTTCTATTCTGTCACATGTATACATTAAGCGTTCCATTTATATCCTATTCACTTTGTTTTATCGCATTGTCATATAATACAGAACTCTATAATAGTTTTTAGAATTGTTATGTTTCAGCATCTCTCAAAGTTACCAATGATATCCAGGTGTCAAAATATTCCACAAGGTTTTCCATTTCATCATGCATCGTTTCACGCTGGCCGAACGTGTGGAAATTATTAAAAAATATTATTGAAATTCCGGGTCAATAATAAATACGCAAAGTGAATTTCGTCTTAAGGTCGGTCGTCATCATGGCTTCAGAGCGCAGACAATTTGTCGCATCGTGGAAAAGTTTGAGCGTGAGTACACTCTTTTATACCTTAAACCACTAATCAGACAGAAATTGGTGCAAATTGAAGAATACATAGCTGCCGTAGCAGCCAGCGTCGAAAAAGAATGTCAGTTCCGATCAATTGAATTAGGAATCGCCAGAGAGTCAAACCGGCTTATTTTGCGGTTGGATTTGAGCCTACACCTATATAAGATTATGCTGACACAAAAATTGATTATTTGGTGCGGTTCATAGCATGGCGGCATCATCGGACCTGATTTCTTTCAACATGAGGAAGGAGACACGGTTATATATTCGGGCTATGGTTCCAACAAGATGGCGCTACATGCTATACAAGCAACGCAACGCTCGAAGTTGTGAAGGAGAAATTCAGTGACTGAAACCTACTGCGACTAATACAATCATTCCTACTAAAGTAAAATTCAAATCAGTAGCAGGCGTAGAGGTATTCTTATTCTTTCATGTACAGTTCCGCGTCAATATTGCTGATTTTTATAGGCATATCTTAGTTTTATTATAAATCGAATTGGGAATATCTTGGAAAGCTATTATCTCCAGACTTCATTGCCATTATTTTCCAATGAAATTGGAGCTAAAGAGCATGTTGAATAATTATACATAGTTCAGAAATATTTCGATTAAATTCAAATAACTCTATAACCAAATGTAAACCAGGGAATCGAGCCCTGTAAGGTGTATTGATTTCAGAAGGTTAAGCTTAACAAAGTTATTGGTTAAAACTAGTATTTTTTAAATTAATTGGATACTGCCGAATTTGTTGTAGTGACATTAATTATAAGTTAATCTTTTTATAATATTTCCAATTAAAATTATTTCTCTGTACGAAGGAATAAATTTTGAAAGTCTTTATTACGATTAAAAATTTGCTTTGAACTTCACTTCACAATACTCGGTTAGAATATTTCAGAAGTAAACTCTCCTCATTTACTTTTAAATAAATTACGGTGATAAAGTAAAACTTTACTAAATAAAAATTTCAAAATAGTCTATTCGATTAGAAATGTTATTACGGACTTAAATCCTTATAATCTACAGTTTTAGAGAAAAGTTTCACATGAAAATTTAATTATAAATTTTCTTGTTTAAATTGGAAATTGGTTGGCTATATTATGTAAACAGATATTTTATAATTTTGGCAGAATAACAGGGGTAACATAAAAACAAGTTTTGTAATGAGAAGTAAAATATTTGATTTTATAATTTATTAAATGAATGAAACGTAAACTCATCATTCAATGAGCGCATAAAGTAACAAAAACAACTTGGTAATTTCCTTCCATTCGAATCACTAAATGAAGCGAAATTTAAATCACTTTTTAATTTTAAAGCATTTTCTTTTTTAGAAAAATATTTGTATTTCGTAGCGAAATTATAATAATTTATTGTAAGTCATTGTAATGGAAGAAATACCAACAAAACGGAGCTGTAAATTTAATATTTTTATTCGTTATTTAAGTGCGTTTGGTTTAATTATACTTTAAATATCAAGTGGTACTGGAAATATTATCTAGATATTTGGGCTAAATTGGTAATACAAGAAGAATTATCAAAGAGAGAATGAAAGAAAAAAAAATTACTCCACAATATAGATAAATACCTCACATATATTTTAGTAATATCACAAGTATTACAGGTACTTAAATTATCTGTTGTCAATTTTAATTATGAATTTTCAGTTGAAGTAAATTCTATTCGATATTAACATACATAAGGTAAACGAAGTGGCCGAAGAAGATATTTATAGTTTTATAAGCCTTTTCCTAGCGATAATCTTTATGTTGGAGTAGTTGTTTTCTTATTGAATAATCTGTAAAAGTTAAAGGTTATGTTTACGCTAATACAAAATTTTGTTAACGTTACGCAATATTCCACTGACTGTAGCGCATATGTTGTGCGTACTCAAGATGTTTCAGGGCAATATCTCTATGTCTGTCTGTCTATCTGTATATCGCAGGCGTTTTACTCGCAGACTATTAGTCCTTCAAGGGCCTCCCCAATATCTCAAATGAAATATGAATCTTTAAAGATCTTTTGTCCCCACCGTTTAACCGCTAAACCTCTATTTTCGAATATCTACAAACTACATAGTAGAATATATAACGAACAATATAAGGAATATCATAACAATTAAGAAAGCCTTACTAGTTTACGAATGATAGTCGCCCAATTTGTGAAGGGTCTGTGAAAAGTTTTTTGAAATTTCGAACAAGTGACTTTAATCAAGTACAAAAATAATTTTATATTTTAAAATATTTATATTGAAAAAATATAACAATATATTTATATATTTACGTGGTGAAAAATAGTATTATTCGATTTTACGCCTTTGAATAATATAGTATGCAATATATATATATATATATATATATATATATATATATATATATATATATATATATATATATATATATATATGTATATATGTGGTCAAAAATTAATACATATAAATATTTTAACGGAAATGTTAAATGCATTTAAATATTTATAAATGATTAAATCTGTTTGAAACCTCGAGCGAGTTAATTTTTTAAGGATTGCATTGTTCTCTGAGGCGTCTGCCTTTAAGAATTATTTTTAAAGTCTGCCGTTATAGTTAACGACTATTAATACATTATAATTCTGCTATTCTAGCTTAAAATAATTCCTTGTTAATATATATTCAGAATCCCACTAAAAACATTAGTGCGAAGAACAGCTAAACCATCTGTATTGTTAGTCTACTTCACCGATAGAGGAATTGAGATCTAAATGAAGTCTTGACAAATTTCGTTCCAGTAATTTTGAAAATATTAGCTTCTTATTTAGGCTTTCACGTGAAAACTTTTGAGTTTTCATAAGTTTTTAATAACATGTGTACACTAAAATTAAAAATACCAAACTTAAAGATCACAGTTCAACAGGAAGAGGTATTCTAGATGTATTGAATAGTTAATCAAACAAAGTCTATTTTTGTGACTATAAATTTACACACGATTTTTGCCTAATTATGGAAACTGTGATATTAATAATTTATTAATATATTTCTATATTTTTATAAGCAAATAAGTTGTAGGGGTGGAAAACAAATGAAAATTATTCGTGTAAAGGGACATACGTTACGTCGACCAATTTTTTCCCTTGGCTTTGCCTAGCACACTGCATTATCATAGTATATCTTCGGTTTAACCTTCACATAGGGCTTCCTTGTGAATATCAATAAATCATTTTTTTAGCGGATGAAAATTAAATTTGAAGATACTTCATTAATTTAGTGCTAGAATTGACGAATGACGTTAGTGAATTGGTGAAACAATATTTAGTTATAGATAAATTTGGAGATGCTTCATTAATTTAGTGGTCGTTTGTCTTGACCTAGTGTGGGGAATTGGTGAAAGACGGTAATAAATTGGTAAAATAAATGTTATCTATAGATATAATTTTGACACATATTTTTGGAAATTACTAAAAATAAAAACAAGTTCATTTATCATTTTAAATTAGTTCCAGAGTTCAATTGGTTCCAGAATTAATTGAACCTTTTTTGGGAATGTTTCCATAGATCCGCTATTTATGCAGGAGAAAGTTATAAATAAACCACTATCTACCGTACTAACTCCTTCGTTCTAATTGGAGAGAAAATATATATTCATTAAGCAATTTTACATAGTTTCTGACACTCGTTTTCTGAAAACTTGTTTTTTTTTAATTTCTAAATTTAATACCTGTAATAATTAAAACAATTTCCACCTTTCGTGAGGATAATGAAAAAGACTTATTTCTTTAAATAATTTTACAACTTCACATTTTTTTAAGATATATTTATCCGAACCTTGATTGAAATTTCAATCAAGGTTCGGATAAATATATAATATAAGTAAAAAAATTCCGTCTTTGATTTTTAGTAAATTATATCCAAAATATATACCCGTATACATACTGTCACATGTAACATGATAGGATAAATTTGCCAGCAATTATTTTTCTTCAATTGAAGAAAACGTTAAATTCGCGCTTTTCGAAATATTTCTATTGAAAAGGAAAAGTAAAAAATAATCGAGGGCAAATTTATCCTATCATGTTACATGTGACAGTATGTATACGGGTATATATTTTGGATATAATTTACTAAAAATCAAAGACGGAATTTTTTTACTTATTCGTAATGCGACGTTTTATGGGTAACAGTTATTTAAGTTGAAAGATTTGAATTGTCTACTGTAAAATGCACTGTAGTCTCTACCAATATTTAGCAATATCCTACTAGTTTCTATAGTGTTCTTTACGTAATGTAAAACTATTGCCTAATTTTTCTATTTCCGTTTATTTTAACCTGAATTTGTCTTCAAACCTATATGTTAATTAAGTGCCTATCTGTTGAGGAGTTTATTCGAATTTATCTTTTTATTTTCCAATACGTATAAAAAAAATTAGAAATTTTCATATTAAAAGAATGAATATAAATTTAGTCAAAAATATTTACCAGGGATAATAAGAATCTAATAAAGATATCATTAACGGTGAAATTAGGTAGTGCGCTATTGGTATATAAAATATTATAATAAATATAATATTGTATTATTTTTAAATGTTATCCCATACGGGATATATGTGTTTTTCGGATAACGGTACTATTTTATTTGAAAATAAATCTTATTATGAAAACTGTAGACGCTAGATAAATGGAATATATTCATAGGTAAAACAAAATAAAAAACAATAAACACATAAAACAAAATACAATAAACACAATTTTTGTTTTTTGAGCCGTTATAATGTAAAAGAGGAAAGTTGAACCGAATTGTAAACAATTATACTTATCTGCAAGACTTGTATACCAGAAGAAGAAATTGTGAATTAGCTTTTAAAGTATTGGATAATATTTTGATTTAATAGAGATTGATCTACAAAAATAATTCCATCTTGCTAAGAAATAAAAAGTGTTAAAATTTTTCAAAACTATTACTTGGTCACATTCATGTAAATAACCTTACATAATATAACAATATTGACAGTGTCGATAATGACAATGTACACGATAATATGTGAACGATAATATATAAACGATAATATGTACCGGATTTTGAGCAAGTTAATATCAATATTTATATACCGTTCCGAATGACCCCTTAATACTTTGGATGATTAACATTCATCTTTGGACATTTAAATTCATTACGAAGTGAATAATATATTGAAAAATTCCTTTAGATCAACATATAATTTCCGTGAACCAAATTTAAAAAAATTAATGAAATTTTAAATAAAGTGGACTGAATTGTAATTCTAGACTTGAATAGTAATCAAAATATTCCCAATATTTTAAGAAAAAATCTGAATCAAATAAAATCGATGAAATATGATATGTTGGTATTCATGTCTTAGAATTCATATAGCAGAAAAGGATAAATTTCATGAAAATTAAAAATCTGTAATCCAATAGATAAATTAATGTTTAACATTTTGAGTTCTCGCTCCAAACAATGTAAAATGTTGATAGTAAAATCATTAATAACTCAAAATTATTATTTTCATGTACGAAATTCAAACGTAAAAATTCTAGTAATACGATATGAGTTACTTGTAACAAAGGGGATTTTCATTGTAAAGTTTTTGCCAATTTTTTCTGTTTCGTTCAAAGCAAGAATGCAGAAGATGATGTCAATAAATGTTTAATGATCGATTTTTTTTCAGCCAATTGGATAGGACGTTAGCACATCTAGGAAAAAAAAATATCAAAGCACTTCTAAATTTAGACGTAAAAGAATACCAAGTACTGCCTGCTCTCAATGCTGCTGCCTGCTCTCAATGTTCAAAATAGTGCCCACGTACTTTCAACTTTGCTCAATTATGTATTTAATCTATAATTTACCAAAGTGCAGGAGAATGGCCAAAGAAACGCCAATTCGTAAAACAGGTGACTTAAACAACGTGGTTCATTGTGGTCCTATTTATCTACTCTATCCACTTTTAGTGAAGATTTTGAGTTTTTTATTTTTAAAATATGCGCTCACATATTAAACCACATTTCTCATTAAACATCGGAAAATTCTACGACAAATATAGTAATTTACATGTATGTATATATACATATATATATACACATATATATAAATTTTTGCCGCATGTGTGTAGTAACTTGCTAAGATAAACAAAATTATATTTGGTAGGCAGGAAGATTCGCATCCTTATTGATGGGCTTAAATCTCCCTTCCTTTGAAAAATAATTTTTACTTAGCAAGTTTCTGAACATAAACTTATCTGAGTCATTACAGCAACTCCAGTCGCGGTTAGTTACTCCAATAATGTCAATGCTTTCAACCAATTTATCTCGCTCCATTAACTAGCATACTTTCTTTACACACATTCGTATGTTCTTGGTACATTTAACTTTTCGATCTCATTTATTACATTAAACCAACTCATTACTTATAGGTCGTTTATCATTTATCACAGTTAACCAACTCGTCTTCACGATTTTCGAAATCATTTTCTCTTCCAGCTGATATAATTATTTTTAGGGTCAGATCCGAACGTTTGTGTCAAAGATGACAAATGCTTCTAGATCCTAAAGGCAAGAAGTAAATTATGTCGAAATTCTGGGTGACTTAGACAATACTCTCGTAGGTCAAGTCGACTTACATTTGGTCTATTTTTTGTTATATATTTTTTTTTTATTTAATGTTTCCCCTCGTGTCTTCCTTATTCGAACGTGTAATTCCACATGCCACTGTCAATTGTACCTATTTCGAAATATTAAATTTATTTCTTTGCGCTTGTGCTCAGCCGTTGATTTTCAAGTATTCTGTCACCCGTATTCAAAATTCTTCTCAAATATTTATAAATTACCAATCTTTTTCTTTGAACACAAACAGCACAATACACGTCATGTACCTGACTTTAGCATGTTCTGTATTTATGCACTTCTTCATCTTCATTTTTTTGTGTAAAACGTTAAAAAATAACTAAATAATAATGCAGCTAAGTGAGAAAAATATCTAGAATACAAATTACAGGTCATTTTCTAGTTTAATATTGCATAAACGGGTCATAAAACTCCCATTTTTTTAAAAAAATTTAAATAATTGTAACTGAAAACCCTCTCCAATGAATTTATTAGATTTCATGAAAAAAAGCATTTCTTCCCAATTTACACATTGAAACTTCCCGTATATTATTTTTTTTCATATTGTGTTATATATTAATAGGTTTGGATATGAAGCATCTGCTTGTTAAGTGTCATTCATCATATTTGTCAACTGAAGAAACGGTGAAGCCCTGATGGACGGACGATGAACATAATAAAATTATAAGGGCTCTTTGTTTCAGGTTCAAATCC
Organism: Druceiella hillmani; assembly: GCA_039881145.1. NCBI lineage: Eukaryota > Metazoa > Arthropoda > Insecta > Lepidoptera > Hepialidae > Druceiella > Druceiella hillmani. Next base: position 27,721,910 of record JAYKKI010000012.1, read on the forward strand.
AAAAAGGGAAATATTAAGGTAAATACGTAATAACAGCAAGAGAATTCCACTGAAGTTGAATTTATCGGAATACGTAATGCATGAGCACATGTGAGGTACTAACCCTTTCAAATTTTTTTACAAAATTTTGTTTACCTTTGTTAGGTCAAGTTTATAATTAATGCCTTCATACTCACATTTTAAATATTTCACTGCGGCAATTCAGTTCCGTCGAAATTTTCCTATTTAAGTAGTATTTTTTTATTACTGTTTACATTTGATAATTTCATGAGTAAGATTTTGAAATGAATATCCTAAAAAGAAATCATATCTTAAAGAGTTCGCCAAAAATACTCGGTGAAACACCACAGTAAAACCGCACCTTTTTGAAGAAAATGATGTTCACCCGATTTAAGTGAAAGCATGACTTGAATATTATTCTGAATTGTCTATATTACGCAATGCAATAAGTAATAATAAAAACGTTTTTTTCGTATTTTCTCAATCTTGGTAATACACAAAAAAATAATATACATTTTAATAATATTATCGCGCTGCATCGAGTGGGAAACACTCCATGCAAGAATGAATCCCTTTCCATTATCTACCTGTTACAATTTTCGTTACGATCGTAATTCTGTACATACGACCTAAACACCACCGAGCAAAATATATTTTTTTCTAAGAGCTCATTGGTTTCAAAAATAATAAACGTGTTTGTAAGGAAAGTTTTCCAATACATCTAATAAGTAATGAGGTCGAATTATCCATAGCGATACAAACATGCTGAATTACATTTACATTCACAAATATTTACTTTAAAAAAAATTAAAACGTAAAACTTGCACACACGTTTCCATTTTACGTACGTTTACAAAATATTCGTATTGCAACAATTTTCTGCTATTAAGCCTCTTTTCCACACTTAAAACCAGTGCAGTTAATTGAACAGAGGTAAATTGAATCGCATCGGCTATATTCACAGTGGTTGCGACTGTACAGTAAAACGCGTTATATACGTAGTTATCGTGTAAAACGCGTTATCGACGAATTAAAACTGTAAATATCTAACTTAATTTGAAATATATAAATTACTTACCGTTTAATTTGATAACAATCGCTCTCAAAAATATAAAGTATAAAAAAAGAAATGTAGTAATTTCAACACACTTAATTTTTTTTTGAACGCGTCGAGCGATTTGTCTAAAAAATTTAATCAATGTGAAATGAAAAAAAAAACGGTTTAGTTTTGGTAAAAAGCGCTCTCAAAAATCGTACAAGTAACATTACAGGAAAAGTAGGTATTACACCACATCCATTATATTTAAAAAAACGCAATAAAATAACGCAAAAATTATTTTTTTACAAACTGAAACTTTTTTACAAAAGAAAATAAAAAAGAAACTTTTTCTAATAAAAAAATTTATAAAAATGTTGGATCTTACTCTCACCCGACAATTACCGTAACAAAACTATATTTTTAAATTACCTATTTACATAAAAAAACTTTATCGAATTCAAAGCAACAACGACATGGATTTATTTTTTTTTATGTAAAATCAATAATGTAATTTTATGAGCCATATAGTTATAGTCGTGACTTGTAAAACATTCGAAAGTTATTCCAATAGAAAGTCTACAATGAAACACAAAGGGTTAGCAATACTAATACTTATAAATTATACTTTAATTAATGAAAGTTATTTAATAAAATGAAAATAAATTAAAAAATGCATTCCGAAAACCATGGAAAACAGCAAAAAACATGGACGATACTTTTTTGTAACCGGGTCAATTGGAAAGATGTTTTAGATAATGTAAATATTGAACGAGCTATTAATATGGCATTTAATAATTTTTGTAATAGGGTATTTGGCAAATTTTTTTTATTTAGTAAACATAATTTAAAGGTTTAAAATTTGTCCACTTCTACAAATTTACAAATTTTAGATTAATATTCAAAATTGACCTAGTTATGAGAGTTTAAATTTAATGTTTAGACAAAGGCGGCTATGCTGAATTGTGATGCCATTTAGGTAAAGCTCATTGTACTCGATTACTGACTGTGATGTGGAGGTATTTTAATTCTCTCTCTACCATTAAATAATAACCAAGCTAATAACTCGCGACTTACAGTTAAGGTAGTTACAAAATCAAGAGTGAAACTCTATTAAGAAATGTTAGAGATAGCTTAATCTCTAATATTTCTTAATAAAGTTTCACTCTTGATTTTTTATATGATACACAACTACTGACAATTAAAGGTTACCAAAAATTATTCCAAAGACAATGAACCGAAGACAGAAGTCATAATAAGTAAAATTGTGAACGCATAATGCAAGATTGCTTTACCATAATATTTTTAAAGTCATAAACTATATTAAAACATTAGAAAAAATGAATAGAGTAGGAATTAAATGTCTGATACGCACATGCGATAGAATGAAAGAATAAGCTATCGATACTTTCTTTCTAAAGCCGAACATAGTTTCCGATCTTTAAATAGTTTAAATGCTTAGAATCAAGGTATTTTAGAAACAGCTTATACTTAGTATATATATATATATATATATATACATATATATATATATATATATACATATATATATATATATATATATATGTGTGTGTGTGTGTGTGTGTGCTTATATAAATATTGATCCGTATAAAAGGCATAAAAAGGTTTGAAAGATACACAAAATAAACGAGATGAATACCAGCGACGAAATATGAAGTTGAGAAATATTAATGTAATTAGTTTTAATAACAGGTGAGAGAGTATGTACTGTGTAAAACTTTACGTCAATGAGAGAAGCAAGAAAGTTTATAATAACCGTTAGATATGACGAACGGTCAATACTATTTATCCCGATGGTAGAAGGTAGTGTACATACTGAAGTAGATGGTAAAAACACAGAAGTTCATTCTACTTCTATGTATTCACTTCTATGTATTCATTTATTCCTTGTACATTTCTGGTATCCACAATTTACCACCTTTGATTCTAATAAGCGACGGAAAAAAAATAGTGCATCCTCTTATATGTGGGAAACGTGAATGAAAAACATATTAGCGTGTACCATCGAATTGATAATTCGGTTTTAAATTTTTAATTTTTTTGCCGATATTGAACTTCTTAAAAATAATTTTTCTTCGTGTATTTGATTATTATTAGATGATGACAGTTAGTTTGTCCTTTTAAAGTAAAATACCACAGGTTCTCAATGTATAAAAAAACACACACGTGGCTTATGGGTTTTCATGAACTATTTTGAATAAAAGATATGTAGACTCATACATAGCCAATTAATTGATTTGATAAGTTATTTTTCACCAGAGTAACAGATATTGGATTTTGAAATGGAGAATTTAAATTTATTCATATTATTAATGACCTTGGAGCGGCATTGACAATATCGTAATACTTTAAATTTCAATTCTATTTCTTATTTTTTTCATTGGGTTTTTCAATGTTTCGCCTAAGCGACAACTGAAGTGAACATATGTCAAACAGTTGGTTTTGTCCTTATTAAACTTTTATTTCTCATTAGCTTAAACTAATAGCTTAAATGCTTAGAAGCAAAAATAATGATATAAAAATTAAAGAACGCAAATGAAACGTTATCATTCTTATTGTTCAGGAATGCCCGGCAACTAATTATTTCAATGCTCGATTAGAATGCCCACTGTACCTAAAAATCAATTTTTCATCCAACAATTCACTTACAATAATATCTGATTATAACTGTTGTTTAGATTATCGAAAAATGTTGGCCGTGAAATTAAACAAAAAATTCATTCAAATATGGATCCTCGAGTTAATTTTTCATTTCACGTCGCATTCAAAAAATGAAACTGTTGGTAAAATATTTACTAAAACCTCTAATTGTTACTAATATCTTTTGCATTTTTGTTTGGTACTTTAAATTTTACATGAATTTAACTGCCAATTTAGCTTTATTTTCTTACCTATTTTTAAAGGAGAATAATATTTATATATTTTTTCCCTTTCTAGAACGATTTTTTAAAATTTCGATTAAATCCAGATCCGTACTCAAAGTTTTTAAGGTTTCATTTATAGAAATAGTCGACATTTCTTTTAATCTTCATTCAATGAACTATATTCCGTAGAATGTAAACATTTATGATTACCGTAAGTAAGCTAACTAATGTGGTTCAGATTTTCATTTTAAATATGAACACATTCAAATAATACGAATAATTTTTTTTAGTAATTTTTGGATTGTATTTTTTTTAATTCTTGAGAAACTTTCTTGTGCCAGACCGGTCCTGATTCCTTGTTTTTTAATTACAAAAACGATTCGGTAGATAGGAGTTATAAACCGCGGTAGCCTGCCTAACCTATTCTTGATCAAACTCGATGAAATGTTCATTGCTATCGCTTACATCTCTAAGATAAACAAACAACAAACGATCGATTCACGTGAGATGGAATTGTGGCCAAAAAATATCAAAGAACCATGATTGAAATTGAATTTCGATATCACCTCCTTTCTATAAAATGATTGAAATACCTTAAACCAACATAAGGCGAGAGATGTCAATTTTTCTTCCAATGCAACATGTGTCAAAACTGTAAGCCACCTACGGTTTCACAATTCAATTATGATTGTCTTTCAGGATATTGTAATGATAATTTCAATCTGACTTGTTTTTCCACTTCCAAGTTTTTTTCGACGTAGTCGGGTTTTAGTTTTTTATAGTTCCTCATCATTTCCCTACAAGGGTTTCATATCTCTGCTCCCGCTAATTATAATCTTTCTGCACCTATAAAATTACAGTATAATAAAAGTAGGAATAATTGATACTAAGACAATTATTAAATTTAGATGTAGAATTCAATATATTAGTATTAACAAAAAAATAAGCAACAATCTTTTGCTTTGTCACTGCTCTGGCCCTATGCATCGTAGTGTGATTATATGTAGCCTATAACTCTTCTTGAATTATATGCTTTCTAACTGAAAGTGAATTTTAAATCAAACGCGTGTTTTCCAATAACGCTCGAAACATCTTCTTAACTCAGTGTAACATTACCAATGTCTGAAGAATATCGCTTAGAGAAACTTTATTTTATACATTGGGTGTAGATAAACAAATTATGCACATTTGCCCATTTTTGAAGTTATACTTCTTTAGGCGCGTCGTGAAAACAATTATGAGAGCGAAATGCATAAAAAATTTGACCTAATGAAGTTGCTCACTGAACATGTATTTAAATAGTTTAGTTGACAGATGAGTGAAAAAATTAAATTTAATCATTTTACAAATTTAAATGAATACACAGCATTCAATTTAATGCGTGTATATTATAATTAAAGGTTAAAACTAAAACAATCTAAATAAAGTTTAATTAATAATGAAACTAAATGAATATGCTGAAAATGTATTGTAGTTTATTAATTTTTATGCATTTAATACAAGACAAAGTATAATTTACAATTTATAATGTAAATAAATACTATTAGCTTACAATAGAAAGCCAGCAGAAAAATAAAATGGTGGACCACTCACTTATCACACACACTTTGTTTGGTGGTCAATTTCTTAGTGTCCATTTCCTATAGATTTTATATTGCATCACTAGTAAAATTTCACTCTTATATATTTTTCATAACGCGTCTGAAGAAGTATAATTTCAAAAAAATATATATTAGTTGCAAATTTTATCACAGATGTCTAAATAGGCAGAGCACCATCGATAAAAACCACTAGATATGGACTTATGCACATTTCTCTCAAGGTAATCTTCATATGGATAATCAACGTCATCTATTTATATTGATGCGAACTACGATGAACAACTCTTATAAACGTTGTATACAAGTAACCTTGTTGGGTTTGGGGATGGGGTTTAAATTATTTGACATTTTATTCGAAAAAAATTAGTGTATAGTTTTGCAAGAATAAATGTTTGTTTTAGATCTCATGATACCTTTGGCAAAAAACTTGCCCCTATCACACATTTTCCTATTTCATGTCAATGTCATAACAGTAATTGTAAACGAAATTTTAAAATGTTTATCTTGTTTTTGTTTTCAACAAACAACATACATTTGACTATAAGATCAGTGTGAGTGCTACACTGATGGCAGATATAGTACTGTTATACCGAGCGAAATTTACAATACACTGTTATTTTAGTTTTACTGACTATACGACTACTATGTAATATAGCTAGTGATGGAAACGCAATTCTTTCATCGGTTTATAAATATTTGTTATTTAACCTAAATGAAGGCAGATCACAAAGAGGAATAACATTTTTGTTTACAAGAAAATATATACTGATTGAGGTAAAATATAATTATAAAATATACTGTTGAAAGAAATAAAAGCCTCACACATTACAATGGGATCAATCATTGCTTTCAAATTAAACATTTTTTTAACTTTTGTCGTTTAGATATCCTTTCGATATTCTCCATGTTAGCCTCATGATGCATTCTAACAATATACACTTTTTTATTTTGCCCTAATTAAAATTAGTCTATAATTAGAATAGTTCTCGTTTGAGACTGGTAAATCTATAGTACGAACAACTGCTCTAATCTTTACTAGATTTCCTAATTAATTTTTTTTACATAAGACATATATCAAAAACAAATTACATTTTCACCATTATTTGTAAACATTATCGGAATTATCATTTCGAATTAAGGATATTGTAGGAAGATTTTTCATAACTTCAATAACACCACAAAGTGCGCTAATAATGTAAAATTCAATTTTCCAAATCCCAAAAAATATTTGGTGTCTAAAATTCTTGTGTCTTTTGAAGAACATTTTTTAAATTGGCGTAAAAACATTCTTCATGTTCTTTCATTGATTGCCCCTTAATTTATTAAATAATTTAGCAGTTCATTATATATATATGTCGTTATTATACGTTGTCGCCGTTGTTGGATTGATCACAAGGCATACGGCCTCTGACTCTGCGGCATACGAGGGGCCCGGGTTCGGTTCCCGTATGCTCGTCGAGCCGTGCTTGACTAGTATTCTGGTTGATTGGAAGAGGTTGCTCTCGTAGCATCAAGTCTGCCATATATATATATATATATATATATATATATATATATATACATATATATATATATATATATATATATATATATATATAAATTGTATACATTAAAGTACATAAATAAATAAATATATTTTAGTTCCAGTTATATTCCCTTAGGTGGTCGTCAATGCTATTTACATTCTGTATGTTTCGAAAAACTCCTAATTGTGAGATATAATTTATTGACAATTGTCATCCGAAATTCATAGTTATTATAGCCGTTCTTAATTTGTTTTGAAAAAAAATTATTTCTTATTATATTCTTTATGTCGTTGTTTCAACTCAACTTAAAATATTATAGTTTCGAAAAACAAAACTAAGAAATTACGTGTCAGTACAAAATTACTTCAAACGATCACGAAGCATCCGTTTCTTTGAATGTGACATTTATTACCAATATTCATGACGTTTTTATATTACAATGTGCATGAAATTACAGACAATATTATGTACCCACGATAAAAGATCCCTTCTTTTTCGAACAATTTTTCATATAGTTCTTGCAATTTTTTACAGCACAATTCGTCATTAATTTCACCTCAAACATTACATGGGTACCCTCGACGCCCGAGCCAGATGCATACGCAAGATTAATAAGAACATAAAATATGATGATTTTACATATATTTGGTGGTATATACTAGGATATTTAGTACTAGATAATTACTTTAAAATAATTTTATGTTGTAAATTTATTAGTTAAAGTTTTAAAAACTAAATCAGCTCATATTTTCATATTGATTACAAAAGGTACTTCTACAATTGTACCACTTAAAATAAAATCACGATTTAAGAACGAAATGTCAAGAAAACCAATACCTTTCAAAGTATTGTTTTTTGTCTTACGAATCCATAACTTCTAAGTGACACGTCATGGTTACTTATACACTTCGAAATTTTGCGCCGCGCGTTCTCACAACAAAATTCCCGTGAGGAATCTAAACTTTTTTGTCGAACTTAGTCGCAAGAAAACATCGCTCTTAATATATTTAGTACAATATACCGATTTCGTCAACGAGGGACAGAAGTTTTGTAGACGTAACATTTTCCACGTGCACATAACGATTTTTGTCCTCAATCTCCCGGACCCGACCTTAATTGACCGGCAATAACAGCCAAATATTATATCCCCAACGACTCATTAAGAAATGTCTATCGACCATAACCTTTGCCTAAAACAAGGATATTAAACAAAGACCAATTCTCAGGACGGACGGGGAATATGAAACAGGCCGGGGGACCGACCAAGCAACGCAGATATAATTATGATTAGCTAGGGTTTTTTTTAATTTTTATATCGATAAAAATGCCGAGGTACAAAAGCGGGATGAACTATTAACGAGGCACCAAGTGATACACCACATCGCAGGATTTTGTCTCTCCTATGTATGGGGAAGTCACTGTATGGAGCAAGTGTATATAGATATACATCATTCCGTCTGTATGACGCAAGTCCCGGGAATGGAATGAAACGGTTTTGTTGCCGGTACATTATGCTTATTCAGTACTCATGAAAGTAAAAGCTTCATATAATAATATTTAATGAGTATATGGCTTTTGATAGGTGTATTTTAGTGTGCTGTTGAAGATAGAGTTTATGTACATATATATATATATATATATATATATATATATATATATATATATATATATATATATATGTATATATATATATGTATATATATGTGTGTGTGTGTGTGTGTGTGCGTGTTTGTGTGTGTGTTAAATCACTGGAATATGTTACTCTTAGTCTTATTGGGATTACCTGACCAAAACTAAATTTTTTAAACACCTAAAAGCGTCAAACTTTTTTACACTTATATAAACACATTATAGGTCAACAGTGGATTATAATAAAGAGGTAAGTAATGATTGCATAAAAACTGACATATACTGTTTCAAGCCAATTTAGTGGAAAAAATTGGAGAGAATTTGGAAAGATGCAAAGTATAATTCTTATTATTTATTATAAAGATTAGAACGTGGTATCTATGTATTCACGTAAGGATACATTATGCAACGTAGATACTATAGTAGAGCAAATGATACAGATTGATTTTCGAAAGTATATGAAACAATTATAGATGCTAATCAATCATACATTTATAAGAATATAGATGGGTATCTGAAATAATAAAAAAAATACCGAGCAATGCTTTCGAAAAGGAAGAAGTAACTTTATATGGCTCCGTATCTCGAGGAATGAATTTGTATTAATGAAGAAAGAAATACTGAAAATAAAAGAAAATATGTTCCGTTGTGTAAAAGCAACTGGTATAGTTTTTTTGAACTTTTCCAAGCACAAAATAGCATTTAACTATTTCACGAAATAAAGTCCGGTTTAGTCTTTGGGGAATTAATGATTTATTGCGTGAAGTAAATGAATACATGACAAAATGGTCCACACTGCGCAATACAAATAAGAAAGTGTGGGAAAGCTAGTAGTTCGGGTTTGTATGTTTTATTGTATACATTTATTTACTATATGTTTAATGTTTTCATTTCCATCCTACGACGGAAAAAGCTAGTGCTAATCACCGACTTCAAGCGATAGGACCGTTAACACTACTATGACATTTGTTAAGTTAATAAGTAATTTAATTGCTCGTATCAGTTATAACTCAATGCATATCTCGATTATCAATTATCGTACCGTACTTCTCGATTATTAATTATCACGTCTGGATTATCATGAGCGTATAATGGTCCTCCGCAAAGAATATCTTTGAAACACATAAAGCAAAACCTTTCCCTTGTCATGGAATTAAGTTTAATTCCCGAGGAAGTGAATAGAAGTGATTCGTGTTTTGAACGGGACTTAACATTTTAAGGGATTTGACCTTAAAATTCTACATGTTGGCGTCTATCAGTTTATCAAAATAATATTAAATAATACCAACGAGAATGCTGAATTCCGTGAAATATATTTTTATTAATGTAATTTTACAACATTAACGAACAACTTTTCATGAACAAATTTCGAAATCTTCACAAAAAGATATGTGGGTACATTGCTTACAATATACGGAAAATGTAAGAATAATTTTCTTTCTTGCAAATGGAAATGCAAATGGAATTGTAAAGACGCGCAAATTTATTTTGTAATTAATTAATATTTTAAAAATAGTTCCGTTCGACTAAGACGTTATATTAAATGTTAATATGGTATCTACGAAATAGTAGTTTTGCAATAGTTTCGTCTATTTGGTCGGTCTTAACATTGTTATATGTACAGCGATGTTTATCATTTACTGTATAAATGGGAAACTTGTTTATTCCGTTTATATTTTCTTAGTCGAATAGAAATAAATCGTTCTTAATCAAATTAATGAATGTACAATTAAAACACATTTGTTCAGTCGGTAGACAACAGACCCAGTAACGCATGTATAAAATAAAATATCCCAGTTATTGTTCCCATTTCGCAAAATGAAATGCCTTAAAAATAGTTTTCAATGTATATTTCTTAAAATAATCAATTTTGTATGCCTTTGCCAAGGACAGTTCTCACTTACTTAAGATCTGGTACTTAGAATTTCATATTTTTCTTTTAATTTTGTTGATTATTAAAATAAATATGTTATTGCTTATGATGTGTAATATTACAAATAGTGAGTAATATTTTAATGGTATTAATATTATAAATTTCGGTAAAATTATAGGTTTCGATATGTTAGAATGACTAGTTAAAATAACATTATTAAATTAATGAATTAGTTATAAAGTTCACAAATTAAATAATCACTTACCTTGTTAACATGTTGTGATTTGTTAAATTTTGGCAAAATAGGATTATAGCAAATAAAAAATTATTTTAACAACTAAAGTTGTCCTGTTAATTTATTTAGTTCAGGGTTCAAAATGTATTTAAAAATTACTGTGTGTCTGTCATATCTACTGATATGATGCGCTTTAGTTATTTTAAATTAATAAAACAGATTCTTGGATGAAATTCTTAATACATTTTTATTTTTCATACTAATACTTTCTACTATATGTAATTATTAATACGCAGATATTTGGACATTGAACTTCAAAATCAATAAATTATTTTTATTGTAAACTCTATTCGTAAATATCACATCGGATTTTCGCGAATTTCAGTGATTATTTTTTGGAAGGAAATAGAAAAATTACATTTTTTAGATCTAGATTTTTATATCCCTCTTGAAAAAGAAGAAAGAATCTAAGAAAGCTTATGCTATGAATGGTGAGTCATTTTATATACAAGAGTTGACTCATAACGTACTATGTACAAGTGAAACTTTTCAATAAAAGCAGATTTAATATATAAAATTTAAATGTTTATTGAGCTATTATTATAATGTCGTCGATTAATACCTGTTAGAAACCCTGTCGACATCCTGTTTTCTGAACACAGAGTTATTAGCTGACAATGTTTTATCAGTTAGACTTACATTAGCAATTACATACGTAAAAATAGCTATGATATTTTAAAATGTTAGCTTGCATGTTTGAATAAATGAATTGATTTCTTATTAATTTAATCTACTCATCACAAAACTATAATTACTGAATTTTCTCAGGTAGGAGGCATACAGTCGTAATAATGTTTAATATTACTCTAAGCAACAAAACTGTTGAACTGTGTTAATCGTAACTCTTTCTTTTCTCTTATTATTTATTTTAATTCACCAAAAACCTAAAATTTTATTTAAATAAACGCATATAATGATTAGAAGAATTTCATGTAATAATTAGGTTGGCTGTTAATCAACCCTCCATTTCAATTCTTCCATATTAGCTCATGTAGCTTCACGTATTTTAGTATTTAGTATGAAAGTAGGTCTTTCAGGTAGCGCAAACTTTAATTAGCCTTTTTAATTTTTTGTATAAATTATCTAATATAGAAAAACTCTTCGACGAGGATTATCGGAAAGGTGAACATTTCCTTCTTAGAATCTTTAAAATCGATGTTTGGCTATGTAACAAGAGGTATACTACAATTATCATTGTATATCGCTTTTTTTGTTACAAATGGAATTTATAAAGAAAGAGCACCTCAATTTTTTTTTGAGAAATTTTGAATTGTTTTTGTTATTTACAAGTTTTTGTTTTGCTAAAATTCAGTTGCTAACTGAAAAAAAAATCGAACGCTACGCTCTTCGTACATCATATTACAAATGTTCGAGAAGTTTCTATGGCATTGTACAATTATTAAAATAAATTAAATTTAGATAAATATGATAACGCTTTTATTTTTGAACATTAGATATTACATAATCCTTACTATATATATTAGGCTCTAGGGCTTTTTCCTGGGTGCACTGTAAAGGCAAAATTTTGAACATACAGAAGCTTAAAATATGACACAATTTTTCCTACTCGATGAGATAGGAAAATTAATAGTAATGTTTATATTTACAAATGTCTATACTCACAACATATATTTAATAAACACATTTTTAAAATATTGCCGTTCCTCGTCCGTCAGTAAACTTCTGAACGAAATAAGATAGTAATTTAAAATGTATGCATCATATATAGTTCCTAAGGCCAAACCAGAAATGACATTAAAGGTGACATAAAATTATATTTATAGGTTGCTTAAGTATATGTAAAGGGAGATTTTTTTCTGTAAATTACCAAATGGAATACAGATTAAAAGCACTCTTCAAATAAAGGTAAATCTGTTTTTAATATTTATTTTGAATATATTTGGCGTTAATTTTGTAGAAATTCATTATTCACAATTAAATGAAACTACGTGATGTAGTATTATTTCTACTTTCTTTCATTTCTTTACCACGACCTAGGTTTCGTTGTATTACAACATCTTCAGGTGGGATATTAGCAAAGATTCAATCTCTGCTAATATCCCACCTGAAGATGTTGTAATACAACGAAATCTAGGTCGTGGTAAAGAAATTAAAGAAAGTAGAAATAATACTATATCACGTAGTTTCATTTAATTGTGAATATTTATTTTATAAAAAAACTCGGCTATAAATTTTGTTATACAAAAATTAGCCAAAATATAATAGTAAAAAAATTATGAACAATCAAACCGCTATATTTTAGAGAAATTATTGAAATGTTTAAGCTAGTGAAAACTATACTAGGTGTAATGAGTAGAATATATGTTACAATGATATTAATATTTATAATTTTTCACATGTATCTAAGTGTGTACGGAACCGCCTTACTGCGAGTTCTACTCGACTTGACGGGTTGGTTATCGCTTACATTTTTGGAATTTCCACGCAAAGTCAAGTCATTCTTATTTGCGAATATATAATATCCTTGAAATCCACGTAGATTCGATATAAATTCGAGATAAAACTAAACGAATTGTACCTACGTTATTGTGGGGTGGTTGATAATAATGCATGTTGATAACCGCTTCGCGATTAACGTTGTCTGAGATATTAGTAGAGGAAACTCATATGTTGTTTGTTCGGTTTAAATACGTTAACATAGCTTATATTCTTCGAACAGATTTGTTATTATAATATTAACAACAGTATTGTCAAGAACACGGAGTAAATAAACAAGAAACGGACACATGACATTTTCTTGGCGAATTTTTCTACGGCAGCGGCAAAATCCGTAACTGGTGAATAAAATATTCAAATGATTGAAAATTAATAAAAGTAACCTTGTTATCATATGCAGAAGTTTTGAAACGTTTGAGTATTGAACTAAAGAGTATTTAGATTCTATCAAAGGAATACTGTAACGCATACAATACTGTACTGTTTGTTATATATGATTCACTGAAAACTGCTCTAATTAAAAATATAATGAAATACACTGAACACAAATACTGATGAATTGGAAGTTGTTTTTATATGTGAACGAACATTCAATATTTGAATACTAATCGGTAAATAATGAAAGACTAAAATCGTATGTTTTTCAAAATTTATTTTTCAGCTGCAAAAAGAGACTAAGAGAGAAAAGTTTCGGAGTTTTTTATTGTCCTGTTTAGTAATATTTCAGAATTTTAAAATTGAAATACACAAGTTCTAATTATTTTCCTTTAAGAGACTGGTCAGTAACCTATCCCCTACAGGTCAATTATTTTATTATTTTAGAATAATTCAAAATATTTATTCTAATAAAATAGCGACAATTATCTTATCTGTCGCCGATTACGATTCCACAAATGTCATTATACTCACCCCTTCGCCGCTAATTTTCGCAGTGAAATTCTCGGTGAAGAATTTTACGAAAAATTCGTGTATTTGCAAATTCTTAGATACAGCAGGATGAGGAATTATTGAATTTAACTTTTCTATATAAGGAATTTAATTACAAAGAGAATTTTATATATAATATTATGTCACACGACAGCCTTTTTCCAGTCTTTTCGCATTTTTTTATATTTAGAGTTATTCCATTTACACATGTAGAACAATCTTTGTTAGTTACATTGATGGAAATGATGTATATTTACCATTTGAGACAATCAAATTTGCTTAAGTCGTCAGAAAATATTATATTTTGGACAAGATTGATACATGCTTCTAAATTATATTATTATTAATATATTTAGTCTATAAATTACAGAACTGTTGCAGAGACACAAACAGCTAAACTGCTAGGTGAACGAATGGACAGCGATGTTTCCTTTGTATCCCCCACGTGCCTGACCCTGAAATAGGTCTAAAAATTAATATAAAAGGTTCGATAATAATTGCAGGGACATTTAAGTAACTTTATTTGTACGAAATTAAATAACGATTTATGATCATTCAATAATCAATAAATTTAAAATTTGCCTAAGTCATAGTTTACATAATTGCAAAAGGTGGAACAGAAAGGTCATTAACGAATGTAATTAAGACTCAGAAAATGTCGAAGGTATGTGTATAATTAAGTAATGATATTTACCACTGAGATCTGGTTATCAACCAAGACCAACGAGAGTTATTCTAAATAGTGTCAAGTAATGCTGAATAATGTAACAGCGAGTGAAAAAAATTCTTTTGACAGATAATTCCTTGATAAATTATTTACTAAAATTTAAGAAATAAACGTCTTAACGTATGGAACCGGTAACTTATTAATATGAATATATTAATAAGTTATCGATCATTCTCCCCCATTCCTTTTTTTGCTTTTTTGCACTGAACACATTCTACACATTGAGTATAAAACTGGGATAAAGATAATATTTGGGTAATATTGCCCGGTTAAAACGTGAATCAAATATAATAATTTTTTTTGGAGGTTCATTCACCTCATCTTAATAAGTAAAATAAAAAACACATTTTCTAAGAAAAATCTTTATTTTAAATGTAAAAATATTAGTAACGATCACTTTTCACAGGGAAAAAATTTATCAAGACATTTAAGAAAATTTATCTAAACTAGAAGTTTATTATATTATTCCTGTCTTCAAACCCTGACTCCATCATCATCATCATCGCATGTTATCACCGGAAACAAGTATGTGTGGCGAAGAAGTGAATTATCGATTAAATTAGTGCAAGTGAAATAAAAATTTAAAATAAAAGCTTTTAAAAACACAACTGTTTTTTTGCACTATTC
Source organism: Druceiella hillmani (assembly GCA_039881145.1). Classification (NCBI taxonomy): domain Eukaryota; kingdom Metazoa; phylum Arthropoda; class Insecta; order Lepidoptera; family Hepialidae; genus Druceiella; species Druceiella hillmani. Next base: position 27,737,493 of record JAYKKI010000012.1, read on the forward strand.
GTTTATACTTTCAGAATTATCAGAAGAGAAAATATTTATAAAACTTTTATACATATAATCTTTTCAAGACTAAACATTAAAGTGATGTTAACTCTCACTCATTTTATTAGGAATCTAGAAAAGAAATATTTTAGGGAAAATTTCTGAAAAATGTCCATAGTTTGCTACTTATACTACTTATGTATTTATTAAAAAAAAAGAATATTCTTTATACTACTTATGTATTTACTAAAAAAAAAAGAATATGAAAATTTAGTTTAAATTAATAATAATATTGTATTCAAATGAACGTAAAAGAATGAGAATGTTGATAAAAAAATTATAAACATTTCCATTTTTTTACCTATTTTATGCCTTATTATAAATATGACTAAAAACAACTTTGCACTAGATGTAAAAGCATTGTGTGAAACGCGTGCAGATGGTATAGAAACTTGTACTTTGCAATATACGACGCAAACACCACCGTGGTGTGAGTTGATTACATTTCGCAGACAAAATTACATTACAAAAAAAGTATATATAGCAGAAAAAAACCTAACGTTGTCGTTCCTGCACTAATTTTATGTAAAAGGTCCTAAAAATTGGTTCTGTACGCACAGTTCATGGATGTAGTAATTAGAAGTAGGGTGTTTTAACAACAGCAATATTCATTGCACTTGTATAAATAATTGGCTATTTACACCCACGGGCATGCACACGCTCACTGGCAAGCCCATCCACACGCGCTCGCCCACGTCCACGCGCACGCGCAAACGCACGTGCACACATGTACACACACGCACACAGCACACGCACACACATAGCACACAGACAAGCACGCACGCACATGCACGCACACACACACACGCACACAGGCACACGTGCAGTCACACAGGCGCGCGCGCGAGCACACACACGCACACACACACACACACACGCGCGCATACCCACACACACATATATCCAAATAGAATAAATATTAATAATATACATTTATAGCCTTTTATAATTTTCCGGAAAATTATGAGTAAATAAAAAGATGAAAGAAAAGTGTTGAGAACAATACTTACCAACATAACAAATTATTTACATCGACTTATTAATTAGTATAAAATTAAAAAATGAGATAGATGGTTTCGTATACACAGAATTAGCGAAATGATGACAATTGTGAAAGGATACAGGAATGTAACATTATATTAATATGACTGTCGATCTCACAGTTTTGTTAAAATTCTTTTGAATAATTTATTTACAGGTAAACTAATTAAAAATATATTCGCTGTAAATTTCCTGATCTTTATTCCTATTATTGTCATTATGTGGTACAAACTTTACTCACAAGGTCTTGAAAGACGTTTATTTTATTATATTTTATTGTCTTATTTAATTAGTGCAAAAAACGACTTTATAGGTTTTAAAAAGAACAACAGCGCCATCTGGCATCTGCAACCTTTAGTTAATTTTAGCGAATATCATAGATATTATTACAAATACATTTACATATATAAACCTAGAGATTTATGATATACGGGTAGCGTCATAAGTCGGTAAAGTGACATAGAATTAATATCAGCGTGTCATATGACAATATAGAAGATGTTTCACTTTTCCTTGATAGTTGCCACGGTATCGGTAGCTCAAACGTCAGTAAAATTAAAAATTTGTTGAAATGGGATGACTTCAAGAATTATAAAAGAAAAAAAGACCTTATGCGATGACCCGCATGTTAGTGAATTAAGCAAAAATGTTTTCATATTTGGGAGACGTTACACTCATTCGCTACTATCTATTCCTTATTTATGAATACTCATCGGTATTATTGACAGATAAAACGTGAAATTTGGACCAAAGATGGCATGAATAACGAACGAAATGAAAGAAAAAATATATAATTAATTATGAAGTAAAAACTAATTTGATAAAGCGAATTTCAACTCGGACATGTTCCAACAAAACTTTATAATTTTTTTTATTTAATATATGAATTGTCCTGGATACGGATTATCGAAGAGACCGATGTTATTTTCTTTAAATCTACGGAACCATTATTTAACTATATCGCTGGAAGATACTCTTTTATCCATCGTTGTGCATATACTGCTTGTTGCGTCTTACGCTTTTGGGTTTAAACTGAATTCATGAATTGAGAACAGGCCAAGTCATCTTCGTGAAAATTTCCATATTTTATTTGTTCTTTACTGACCGAAACTCAGTTGGCAATCGAACAGAATATTGAACACCCCACTCTTTATATAACCTAATACAGAAAGTTTTACCACTTTCCAGGAATGGCTGAAAAAATTGGCTGCTTTTTTAGCTGTCAACCTTTGCCATTTTCATTTTTTATATTTAAATGCCAGTGATGTCAAAATGTTTTACTTAATTTCCTTTTATATTATTGCACCCTATTATTATTATGCAGAATTGCACGTATTTTCTATTTCAGCAATACATTCGATGATACTACTCAAGCATATTGAGCATTTTGGGGTGTGGACAACTTTATCATATCGTACATATGGGCTAGGCATTCCTTCATATCAGCAGGTGACTTATCTAGCTTATAAAAAAAAAGATGAAAAACGAAAAAATATTTTATTCTTTCCCCCAATGCGCTTCCTTCGATGTCTAATAAATCTGCGTTAAGCAGATAAATCTACGCTAAGCTACTCCCGCCCCAACATTGTGATATATGTACATTCGGATACCTGAAGTTTCCAGCTCACAGCTCTCGTACCATGACAAATAAATGTACCATACAAATGAACTTTACAATTTTGTCTAGTAGCTTTACTATGACATTCATATCATTTGTGAGCCCGAGTATCCAAACTCAGATGGTAAAGTTCCCTAAGCGCATTCAAACGTTATGATAATATTTAAGTTATGTGTATTATATCAGAATGTAAGGCAATCTTAAGATGTATTATCATTAATCATTCTACTCTGGAAAATATTTCTTTATTGCTCGCTATGAAAGCCACAAAATTTCTAGCTTTTGAAATGTGTGGAGTATGAAGATTTGAAGTGTAGTATGAAGATACACACACGATGATAGTTGATGATCTTCGTCTTGATGGTCGTTACTCGTTGATTTGTTACAATTAATATGAGATAATAAGCTTATACGCAGATCCTTATTTTGCACAAATTAATAGTTCGAGAAGACAAAAAAAGAGAAAAAGTTTTGTTATATGTTCCCGCTTACCTTACGTTAATATATTTAATTTCGTAGATTTTTACCCAATTATCGTTTTCCTTTTTGTTTCTCGAAATGACCTTAAACTGGTTATTGTTTTATTAAAACGATAAACGACAGTGGTTCGACGGTGACAGTAGTTACGTTAATATTAACTCTAACTTCATTTTTTATGATTAATATGTTTCGAAATGACATGGTATTTATAAATATTATAAAATAAATACTTATAAACATGGTGTAATATTAAGTTTGATTTATTGATCATTAAGTATATATTTTGAACACCTTATGAAAATTAACATAAATAAATCCCACTAAAATTTTATTTATTTATTCAGTAAACAAACTCAATGTACTAAATAAATGGCATATACATAAAGCGGTCTTATTTTGGGAGTAATTTTTGGGAAAAATTAAATTTGTAGCACATAGTTCTAATATGATCAAAATTGTACATGTTGATGCAAGTTGAGATTAGAAAAATTAGAGAACATATAAGTTCAAGAATTTAAAAAAAAGGTAAAATTTTCCGAAATATTTTTTTAACCTTTATGGAGCATTAATAGGTTGATACCAAGGACACCGATTTGGTGATAAAAGACTTTTTGTAAATATTGTATGTTCGGGAATAAGGAGAGTGGATAACTTGATAAAAATTATAGTTTTATAACTACTATTAATATTACATAGAATAAATTCTAAGAAATAAGATGTATATCTCTTCCATAAAATTTACAATTTGTTTAGCAATGAAGGTATAACCTAAACTACTGTAGATAATATTAGAATATATTAAAAGACTTTAAGTGAGCTAGAAGAGCATTAAGTTGGTAAGGAAGTAAGAAAATTGGTAAGTACTAGTATATCGCCTCAAATATTATTCATAATTGAGAATGTATTGGTATTAACCAACATAGCAATTTAGACATTGTTATCACTTGTAAAAACCAATTAAAGTAGATTTACAGATTTACAAATATTGAAGAAGTTAAATATCTAGCCACGGGTGAAACCCACGAGGAATATAAATAGTTTGATTCGTGATCGTAACCTAAGCTAACCGACTAATCAAAATTTACAGTTGTGTCCTCAAATTCATAAAATGTTATAGCCACATAACTTCTCTGATAATAATTTGTCTGAGCTAAATTTTGTTTTTAACTACGTAAGCCTTACAGTGGATTAAATGATTTTGTCATTTAAATAAAAAAATAGGATTTCGTTTATCCTTTGATTTTTTAAACGTTCATGAACGTATTTAATTGTAATTTGTGATCTTTGTCATATTAGCCTAACTAATGTTCTATTCAAAATTATTCCTATTTCTTACAAAAATAAATTTCTTACTTCAAACTGCTTGTATCAATTAGCCCAGCTAATGTCTTTGGGATCTTATGAACGTACCAAAGTAAACGTATACTCATAATATCCTATAACTGTTAAACATTCTTCGGTCAATTAGTCAATTTATTGTAAAATCAATTTAAATAATTAGAATATCCTACACCTCTGTTTGCAAGAATGCCCAAAATCGACATTGGGAAATTTATTTTAATTTTCTGAATAGTATTTTCTACCGTGTACGTATCTATTTACGTTCTTTTTCCTATTTTCTTTCCATTTTGAAACAAAATTATATTCATGGATTGGATAAAAGTTAATGTTTTTGTCCTCAATTTATGTAAATATACAAATTTAAACTGGATTACCATCCATGGATTGAAAGAAATTATCGATTATATTTACAATAATTATTCTAAAATGATGAAATATACGAATTATCATGTTTTTATTTCCAATTTAAAATATATTCTAATTACAGAAAAAAAACCACGTAATGTGAGAGGAGCCATGTCTATATTGTAAGAATTTTTGCATATTACGTTGGCTTCGTGCGCTGTGTTTTTCTTCATTTATAAATTTCTATACTTAAGAACGAAAACAATTAAAGTAAATTAGTTTGACAGACAGATGTCTGTCGATCTGTGTGTCTCTCAAGACCCTTTTTCCCAGTAATGACTATAGATATCAATTTATGACACATGCTAATAAAAAGCCTCATAAAATTCAAGCTTATGACCGAATGTAAGAAAAGCATACGACCTTTCAAATATTACGTATGTTGATACATACTGATCAAAAGCTATAGTGTTTACCGTTGCCAAATAATCTTGAAATTTAGCACGAAGGAAGACACAAGTATAGAAAAAATCACTATGTGTGAAATTTTTACATGAAAAACTTAAGATTTGGTGCTTTTGCTGTTTCCGTTTTTTTTTGTATTTAATGTGTAATTTGTATTTTTACTAAGCTTTACGAAAAATAGTATAAGGATATGGAGCACTCAATGTTCCAGGGTTTTTTATCTTTAGTCTGGCACTCGATCATTTTTATAATAATGAATACGTAATAAGTTATTTAACATAGTTAAATACATACGAGTTCGTTAGAAAAAAAAATTAATCCAGAGCGTAAATTTTGGTACGCTAAATTCAACGGTAGTTAGTTTTTATGTTCAAACTTACTATAATTACTTCTACAATTAATACGTAAATGTTAATACTACACAGTTCATATCTTTCTTACGTACCGAAGACACACTGTCATCAATAGATACAGACCAGCTCACTGTGTGACCCTTGTCCCCGTCTCAGCCACAAGAGAAACATATTTTATAACACTCTAAATTATCCAATAAACTGAGCATGTATTTTTTGAAACCTTAGAGCCAAAGTTTATCTGTAATCATTTATTATGTTTCTGCTGTTAGTTGCAATATCCAGTTTATCTGTAGTGAGGTTTATTTAAAAATTTAGGGAGGCATTTAGTTTACAAATGCCACTATTTAATTAACATAACCAAGTACAAATTTTACACACAAATGCAAACTATTGAGGCACTGTCGATGAGCACTCTGGCGCTCCGTATTGGTCACATTATACTTTTAGATACACTATGATTTTCTTTACTTTGAATGTGTTAATTTTTTTTAACGCCTTTGGTGTGTTTATGATATATTTGAACATCCAAATACAGCGATATTTTGTCCAAACATACACTTTCCACAATTAGTATTATTCAATATGTTTAACAGTTATTACTTGTATTATTCTACACTATATAAGTAGTACTTAATAAAGCTATTTGATTGTCTTTTTATTGAAGATTCTATCACAAAGGAGTCCAGAGATACACTAATTTTAAAATTAAGCGCATGTTGCGAGTGTTACAAGACACCCCTATTTCTCGCCCCTCTCTCAGTTAATGCTATAGCGCATTCTTATTATGCTATTAATTATAATCTTTGTTTATTCGTCTGTCGAATGGTATATAACATGAGCGTGCATGTTTTGACGTTTATAAAACATTGTAATTTCGAACGTTACATGTAACTCTTAATTTACTTTTAACAGATTATTTTTAAATTTTTTAAGAAATTTACTTATATAAATAAAAAAAGTTTAAAATCGGACTTTATATGATACTTTTTAAAACAAAAAATTAATAATTCCGATACAGAATTTGTAATTTCAAAGATACATTTTCTCGGTACCTTGGAAATTAATCAAATTTGTAGGGGTTTCAGGAAAATATTTCATAAATATTATTATAGAAGAAATTTATTTATAAGAAATATATATTAATCAATTTATTACTGATTACTTTTATCACATCGATTTTTGTGGGTTCAAAATAAATTTGTTTCAACTTGAAATGAAATTTAACATTTTGAATAAGTTTAAAATTAATTCACAATTAAATGATACTACGTGATGTAGTATTATTTCTACTTTCTTTAATTTGTTTACCACGACCTAGGTTTCGTTATATTACATCTTCAGGTGTGATATTAAATAAGACGACCTAGGTTTCGTTGTATTACAACGTATTCAGGTGGGATATTAAATATCCCACCTGAAGATGTTAATATAACGAAACCTGAGTCGTGGTAAAGAAATTAAAGAAAGATTATTTCTAATAATACTACATCACGTAGTTTCATTTAATTGTGAATAATGAATTTCTACAAAATTAACGCCAAATATATTCAATATTTGAAATTAATTGTTAAGAAATTTTATTACTGATGCATAAATTCATAAGGAAAGTTTTAATTTTTAAATCTAAATAAGGATGTGTTTTACGGCCGATAGATTTTGTTTTAGAAGAAATAAATTATAAAGATAGAATTGTAAAAAATCATTTTTAACGGCTAGAATAATATATCAATATCGCGACGAATGCCATTATTTTTCATATAAATTAAAATGATTAAATAAATTAAGTAAAATAACGCTTCAAAAAGTCATGTATAATAAAGAAAAATTAAAATAAAAAAGAAACAATTATGCATAGAAGGGACTTTGGAAACATCCAGTGATGAATTGTATTATAAATATTTGGTGTAAGTGATTTTTGAGAATTAATTTTGTATTTCAACCGTTCTGTTATCTAAACATACTTCAGTCACCAGAAAGTGGCCATGTAGAGAAAGAAACTATCTGTAAAATTAATTAAAGAATCAATATTATATACCTTTCCGAAGTATACACGCAATACCTTTCCGAAGTATACACGCAATATGTTAATTATATACCTTTATATACCTTTCCAAAGTATACAGGCAATATGTTGATTCTTTCTACAATATAGGCAATTATAATAAATTTGTGACTTCCATGAATACCACTGAGAATTTGCTATTAAATTATTCTGAATAAACCGTAAACTCTCTATATACAATGTTTATTCTAATTACAATATTATTCAAAATCTCAAAAGATCCCAAACAACATGCCAAATCTAAGTACGTTACCGTAATCCCTCCACATAATTAATTATAAAATTGGCCCCGGATAATTAGTTTAACGAAATTGAGAAGCTCACGGTTATGACGATGTAAAGCTTTCTAATAACGTGGCAATAATTAATAAAAACAATACTTCATTTCGTGCTTGGCTGTGATTAAATTTGTTTCTGAATTGACTTTTTCAATCAGCTAAATAGCTATGGTGATCCGATTATGCCGACCCCAATTTGCTTTTAATTTTTTATTGTATCTCCATATAGCTTTTGATCTGAACTAGGTAATTTGATGTATGTGTCAAAGTTTTTAACGAAAATTTAATTAAAATGTCTTGTTAATATGCGAACACTATCCGCATAATGACTTCCAGATATGTATGCATACTTACCTTTTCACTAAAGGTCGATGTTTCCAATCAATATCAATCGACATATTGTCTAATGGAAAAATTGACTGCTGAATGTAAAAATTAATATGCAGAAAACTCTTTGTATCTTTTTTTCTTTTTTGCAATGAAATATTCTTTTCTAAGTTACAAAGGCTCAAAAACAAAATAGATATATTATTGTAATACCAAGTTCTTCAATGTTCTGATTTCTTAACAATTTTTTGCCACTCTAATAGATTTTATTAACAGGTTTGTCAGACCGTTTTATTTGCCAGGATCTTTATAAATTATTTAAGAATCTAAATTAAGGTATTTTATTTCACATGAGATGAACACAGTTGATTCAGTTTATAACTCAATATAGATTGACGCCATCGAAGTTCCTATCACATTCCGAGTAAAAGTGTCAGTAAAGGCTACTGAGATCTAAATATGTTAAGCTTATGCAACGTTTATAATATATTTAACGTCTCGAGCGTAATTGGAAAAATGAAGTTATAAAATAAATTTTCATTATGTATGGGTTTGTCACACTTTTATAATTTCACTGTTGCTGTGGAAAAGAAAGTACAAGACCAAACTGTTGGTCCTCGCCGACCATCTTATTTGTATTGCGCAGTGGGCGCCATCTTCTCATCTATTGGTTTACTTCATACTAAAAATCATTAGTTCCCATAAGACTGAATTAGAGTTTATTTTGTAAAATGATTATGTGCTATTTTTTATATAAAAAAGTTTCAAAAAGTGATTCCAGATGCTTGTACAAAATGTAACGTAATTTTTTTCCTTCGCTATTTCTTTCGTGCATACTGGACAACTTCCATTTCCTTGAGTTACGGAAAAATGTAAAGTTACTTCATTGTTTTCAAAGTATTGTGCGGCAAATATTTTTATTATCTCAGATAACCATCTATACTCATTATAAATGTGTGATGTTTCAGCATTTCAAACAGCCCACAAAGCAACAGCAAAAGCCGTCACCACCTGGCTGATAGAAGAAATTCGGGAATCAACCATCAAACGAGACAACATAAACCTCTGTCTAAAGGTAATACACTCTTCTCTAACATATCTCCTTCACCCTATAGAATTTGATATTTTAGACTATAAAATTAGAAATGATGTCAGTGCCATAATAAAAAACATAACACAAAAACAATTAAACAAAATTAAAAAACTAAAAGCCAAAACCCAGAAACCAAAAGTCATACCCAAACAAACGTTTTATCCCAGAACAATAAACCTTTCAAAATCAACATTTAATAAAAGTAGAAATAATACTATATCACGTAGTTTCATTTAATTGTGAATAATGAATTTCTACTAAATTACCGCCAAATATATTCAATATTACTTCCGAAAGTTGATCTGTATTATTCACTCCATTATGGTATGGACGTTGGAAAATATATCCTTATGTATAGATATCACATTAATTTCCAAGTAAGTAGAAATGTATTGACATTTACTTTTACTTTGCCTCTTCCCAATTCCGTTCAATTTTCACCATTAAATTAGCTTTACTTGTACAGCATATATTTATTTTTATGCAATTATTTCTCACATCTTTGTCGTTAAACACTGGTAACCTGAAATGTTTTTTTATACAAGTGGCATTCATGGAAATATTGTTGTTTTATACAAGTTTCTAACAACACTAGAGGTGCACAAAATGTAGCCATGAAAAAAAAGAGTGATATGTATCATTTGATTGAAAAGATATATATCACTCATTTATATCTTCAGATCAGTAGTTCAGTATCTCCGTACTCCCAGTCATTAACGAAAGTATTTATTACACATACGTTGAACAATGGTAATACAACATGGTAATAAAAAATAATGACTGAACATTATGCATTATTGTATGAAAATAAAAATAAAAACTATAAGATATCCACTTTATTTTGCTTAATACTTTGCAGGTTTAGGAATTAGAACTGTCAATCTAGACTCAAATTATAGGTAATTAAAATTACAATAATTAAAAAATTGGAATAGATCGGCGTTTCTATATAATTTTAAATTAGAATTTTGAAATGAAACATAAAAGTGTTTGCTTACGCAAATATTTTGAGCGAACTAGAGTATACTTTATCTATAACGAACTAAAGCATACTTTGTCACAGCGTTCACATTCGAGCGCGAGTAGCTACTTCGTCTACCTAGATCCAGTTGCATATTTGATAAACAGTTCTATCGTTTTCTTTCTCTTTCACCTAATGTCAAAACATATACTTTATATCTATATTCACGACCCGACTTTATATCTATCTTCACGACCCGACTTTATATCTATCTTCACGACGCGACTTTATATCTATCTTCACGACGATGATATGTGTAATCATAACATATGTACTATATCTTTTATATCTCTCACTCATGAGTTACACATCTCTAAACGGCACACTACAATACAACCACGAATAGGTATATGCTTATTACATGTTATTTTATAAACCTTTTTTACTTTCACGAACACCGAAGCGTATCAAAATCTACCGGACCCAAAACCATTCGGTTCTATTCACAAGACTGACTTCATACACACGAAAGGATATATATATCTATGTACATCTACCGTATACATTGGGTTCCCAAAACAAAATTTCACTTTGCACCCTACAATGTGGGGCTACCTATTATTCGGTTCGTCGTGAATAGTTCATCCCGCTTTTGTGTCTCGTCATTATAATCGATATAAAATAAAGAAGCCCTCACTATCCATAATTATATTCCTATTCATCTCGCGTTGTTTGTTCGCTCCCCCAGCCTACTTCATATTCTCCGCCCGCCCTAAGAATTGGTTTTTATTTACTATCCGTGTTTTGGGCAAAGGTTACGGTCGGTAAAGATTTGTTAATGAATCGTACTATATGGCTGATATTGCCGGTTAAGTAGGGTTTTTTTCGGGAGGACAAAGCAGTCGAGGACAAAAATTGTTGTGTGTACGTGGAAAAGGCTACGTTCATACAATTTCGGTCCCATGTTTATGAAACCTGTGTACTTTACTAAATATATTAAAAATGACTTTTTTTGCGGCTAAGTTTGATACAAAAGTTTAGTTTTCTCGCAAGGATTATACTAGGGGACCGCGCAGCAAAATGCGCAATAAAATATTTCATTTTTTACGTGAGTAGAATTTAAAAGTATAGAAGAAATATTGAAGTATTTTTTTTGACGTTATGGATTCGAAATATAAAAAAACATTAACTATAAAATGTATCGGATTTCTTGACATTTCATTCGTAAACCGTGATTTTTTTGAGTGGTATGACTATGGAATAAAATTTTAACTTATAAATACGTAACATAAAACGATTTTAAAGCATTATCTTAAAGTAAATATATCATTACATTTCTATCTAAAAGTAAATATATATATACAGACGAAAATATATAATATTATATTGTTTTATATTCTTACAAATATTGCAAGCGATTTTGGCTCACGTATCGAGGGTACCTCTACATCATTTGAAGTGAAATTACTTTATTTACGATAAGTCATATTTAATATGGATTTCCTAGTGCAATTAAAATTAAACAAAATCTGACGTAATTAAGTATAGATATTGTGAATACCCAAAAAAACTATTACATCAAGGATTACCGTTTTATACAATCTTGACGCAGGTTTATAAAATATAGTGTTTTTTCATAATTGCAGGTTTAGGAAATTCTAAAATAATGGAGGGGAAATATTCCTTTAAGAAATTTTACTTTATACTCCAAAAAAACAACGTTTTATAGTGGAGTATCATTTGAAAGGACTAGTTAGAAAGGTCCCAAAATATAATCGGGTAGTATATTTTCATAGTATAAAGCGAAATTTCTTAAAATTTCAATTTAAAATGAAATTTCTTTGCGAATTTTACTGCGGGGTCCCACAGTATAATCCTTGCGAGGAAACTAAACTTTTGTATCAAACTTAGCCTCAAGAAAAAGCCACTTTTAATATATTTAGTAAAGTACACAGGCTTAATAGACATGGGACCGAAATTTTATGAACTTAGCCTTTTCCATGTACACATAACAATTTTTGTCCTCGACTGTTTTGTCCTCCCGTTTAAAACCCTACTTAACCGGCAATATCAGCCATATTCATTAACAAATCGTTACCAACCGTAACCTTTGCCCAAAACACGGATAGTAAACAAAGACCAATTCTTAGGGCGGGCGGAGAATATGAAGTAGGCTGGGGGATCTAACACACAACGCGGAATGTATAGGGATATAATTATGGATGGTGAGGGCTTCTTCATTTTATATCGATTATAATGCTGAGAGACAAAAGCGGCATGAACTATTCACGATGAACCGAATAATAGGCAGCCCTACATTGTAGAATGTAAAGTGAAATTTTGTGTGGGGAACCCAATGTATAGGGTAGGTATACGTAGATGCATCCTTCGTGTGTGTGAAGTGAGTATCGTGAATAGAACTGAATGGTTTTGGGTCCGGTAGATTTTGATACGCTTCTGTGTATAAGCTTTATAAAATAACTTGTAATAAGCATATAACTGTTCGCAGCTGTATTTTGGTGTGCTGTTTAGAAATGTGTAAATCATCAGTGAGAGATATGAAAGATATAGCTCATATGTTATGATTATATCTATCACCGTCGTTAAGATAGATATAAAGTATATGTTTTGACATTAGGTGAAAGGGAAAGAAAACGATCGAACTATTTATCAAATATGCAACTTGATCTAGATAGACGAAGTAGCTACTCGCGATCGAATGCGAACGCTTTGACAAAGTATACTTTAGTTCGTTATAGATAAAGTATACTCTAGTTCGCTCAAAATATTTGCGTAAACAAACACTTATTACTTTCATTTCAAAATTCTAATTTTAAATTGTATAGATGCGCTGATCTATTCCAATATATTTAATTATTATAATTTGAATTACATATAATTTCTAATAAATCTAGGTTGACAGTCCTAATTCCTAAACCTGCAAAGTATTAAACAAAATCAAGTGGATATTTAATAGTGTTTATTTTTATTCAAAACAATATGACCATTATGGTATTTATTTTATTTTGAAATAATATGGCCATTATTCAACGTATGCGTAATAAATAATTTCGTTAATAACTCGGAGTACTGATATACTGAGCTACTGAGCTAAAGATATAAATGAGTAATAGATATCTTTCCAATTAAATGATACATATCACTCTTTTTTTCACTGATTCATTTTGTGTACATCTAGTGTAAAAACATTACAGGTTACCAGTGTTTAATGATAAAGATGTGAGTAATATTTGCATAAAAGCTAATATAGTACAGTACCAATAAAGCCAATTTAATGGTAAAATTGGACGGAATTGAAAGGAAGCAAAGTAAAAGTAAATATCAATACATTCCTACTTACATGGAAGTTAAATCGGTATGTATACATAAGGATACATTTTGCAACGTTCATAACATAGTGAAGTGAACACATGGTAGATCAACTTTCGGAAGTATATGAACAATTTGAGTTATAATGAGTATAGATGATTATCTGAGATAAAAAGATTTACCTCGTAATGCTTTGAAAAGAATGAAGTAACTTTATGTTCCTCCGTAACTCAAGGAAATGGGAGTTATCCAGTGTGCACGAAAGAAATAGTGAAGAAAAAAAAATTCTATACACGTAATACAAAATAGCATATAATCATTCTACAACATAAACTCTAATTCAGTTTTATGGGAATTAATGATTTACAGCGTAAATTAAACGAACAGAGACAAGATGGCACCCACTGCGAAATACAAATAAGAAGGTCGGGGAGGAGCAACAGTTGGTCTTGTACATTTTAATGTACATATTTACTTACTATATGTTTAATCTTCTGATTTCCGCCCTACGATGCGAAGAGCTAGTTCTAATACACAGGCTTGACGTACTAGGACCGCTAGCATTACTATGACACTAACTCTTTGTTAAATTAGGAAGTTACTCAATATTTTTATCAATTAAAGTTGATAGTCGAGACCTACGTCTTGATTATCAAAAAGCATGTCACTGACAAACGTAAAGGAAAACGTTTCTCTCATCACGAGATCTAGTTCATGTCCCGAGAAAGTGAATAGAAGTGGTTCGTGCTTTAAACCGTACTAACATTTTAAAGGAATTTGACCTTAAAATCCCACATGTTGGTATCTGTCTTTTAAGCGTGATGAGATTTCTGAATAGTTACGAGAAACATGTTTTCATCAAATATATTTTTGGTAATTTAATTCTGTTTAGTCCCGTTGATAGTATTTAGTATGCTGACCATATTGGCGAATAATTTATAAAAATATAAATTTTGAAATCTTTAATAATCATAAATCAAACGTGTTAGTATATTACTTATACACAACATGTGATCTAATTGTTTTTTCTTTGATAATGGAAGTGTAGTCATAGACGTGCGAATCTATATCGTATTAAATTAGTATATTGAAAATAGTTTCGTCAGACCAAGATTTTATATTCGTCGCCGTGGCGTGTTGAGTTGATCACAAGGCATACGGCCTTTGACGACACGGCGCATCGCGAAGACCCGGGTTCGATTCCCGGTCGTTCGTCGAGGGGGGCTGGACGGGTGTTATGGTTGGCTGTAAGAGATTGCAATAACTCCGTCATATATATTTGTGTACTTTAATGTATCAGTTAGATACACTAAAGTATACAAATAAATAAATATTAAATGATCATTTGGAGCTCTAATAATTATGCAACATTTTTTTTAACATTGTATATCAGAAACTATATTTATTATTTACTATATAAAATGAGAAACTATTACTATTTTCTTAGTATGATAGAAATTTACTATTCTTAATCAAATTAATGACACAGAATTTTGCTTTTATAATGATGCTTGTTCAATCGGTAAACATACTCACAAAATGAAAATCCTAGTTATAATTCGCATCACATCAAATGAAACGCGTTAAAAATAGTTTTCAATAAATATTTCTTAAAACTTGCAACTTTTTATATCTTTGCAAATAACAGTTCCTGCGTGCTCAAGATCTCGTACTTAGAAATTAATATTTTTATAATATTGTTGATTATTAAAAGAAATATGTTATTGCTTACAACGTATGGTATTTCATACAGTCAGTAGTATTTTAATTTCGATGCAGTAACTTTTTAAATTTGTAACAATTATGAGTTTCGATATCATAGAATGACTAGTTATTAACAAAGTGAAACTGATTTTAAAAGTTCATAGATTATTTTAGAAAATTAAATAAGAAAATTTTTGGTCACAAAAAACGTCCTTTTAATTTTAAATTAGTTCATGGTACTAGCGTACTTCAAAAGTATTGTGAGTCCCTTATATCTATTATGTATCTTTCATGCATACTGGGCTTCCTAGAGTATACTGTGCCTCTTTTATTTTCTCATAATAAAAAGGATTCTGTGTTTAATTTCTTAATGTTCTACTAATTTTTATTTTTATACTGGTACATTTTACTGTATAAAAAGAATATTACTCGTATAATGTTAAAAAATTGAAATCAAAAAATTGAACTTTGACTTCAAAATCAATAAATTATTTTAATTTTTACATTGATGTAATTGTTAAATATTGTTCATTTATTGAGATAATAGACTTTCGCGTATTTCCATGATTATTTCTCATTTAGGTAAAGTTTTCTAAAGGAAACTGAAACGATATACTTTTTAAATCGATCAGAATCGAAAGAAAACCGATATGAATGATGAGATATTTTATGCATAAGAGGGGACAGTTGACATATTATTTGCAGATTTGCAGAGAAATTTGGAAATAAAAGTGGGAATAAATATGACAAATTTGAATTCTTATTATACTATTATTATAATATCGTCGATTATTAACTGAGAATGATCCTGACAACATCTGTTTTCTGAACGTGAAGTTTTTGAAACAAGGTTTTTCTCTTATTTACGAAATTTTTAGATTTTATGGCTCATTCGTGAGCTGTCAGTTTAAAGCTTTCAATTAAACTTTAAATATATTACCAAATCCATTACAAAAAACCACTCTGAAATTTTAAAATTGCAGCTTGCACTAAATTAATTGATTTTTTATTAGTATAATATAATCTTTATACGCACACAGCATGTAATATCTCTCTGAGTAACAGAACTGTTGGAACTGCATTAAGTGTGACTTCTTTCTGTTATTATTATTATATTGTTTTAATTAAAAGTAATTAATTAGCCGACCGAGTTCACCCAACATTTTCTTTATATAATGATTACGATAATTTCATGCATCAAACTATCAGGCTGACAGCCAATCAAGCTACTATTCCATTTCTTAAATATTAGCTTGCGTTTTGGCCAAAGAAGATATTTCCACTCCTACAAAAATATGAACTTGTTTTCCAATTTCAGTATGAGAGAATGAAAGTGGGTCTGTGATGCAAAATTATGTCTGTGATGCAAAATAATGGTCTGTGATGCGAATTTTACCGGGGTAATTATGTTTGTCAATTTCTACAAAACTAAATACAGGAATTCGCGTCAGAAGGTGATAATCGGAAAGGTGAAAACTTCTTTCCTTGAATCTTTAAAGTCTACGTTTCTCACTTACTGTTTTATAAGAGAGTACAGTACATCCATCATTTTGCTTAGCTTTCTTTTCGCTATAAATAAAATTTATAACCCAGGAGCACTATAAGTTCTTTACGAGGAATTTGTTTTTTTTTTGTTATTTGCCGACTAAAATTCAGTTGATAGCTGAACAGAAGATCGAATACCACGCCCATTATTTACCGCACCAGCGATGTTCAAGAAGTTTCTATGGCATTATAAAGCCATTAAAATAAATTATATTTGGATAAATTTAATAATGCTTTTATATTTATATACTAGAAACCATGTAATCAATAGTGTATATTAGACTCTAGGACTCCATCCCGGGTACGCTGCAAAGATGAAATGTTAATTATATATACAATAAAATATGTCAGAACTTTTCCTACTCGATGTGATGGGAAAATTGTAAGGAATGTTATATATTTACAAAGGTCTACGCACGACGTCTATTTAATAAATAAATTTTTGAAAGTAGCGTACTCAAAGGGTACAAAGGGACAACCCTATTGCTGTGGCAACGCTGTGTGTCTGCCAGTTTGCCATCCGTAAGTAAATTTCTGAACGAAATAACATAGTATCTAGAAATGTATACATTACATATAGTCCCTAGGCTCAAACCAGAAATTATATTAAAGATAACACAAAATTATGTCTGGAGTGTGCTTCCCTATATCTAAAAGGGAGATTTCTTTATCGAAATTGCTATACGGGATAGAAATGAAAAGAGCTCTCTCAATAAAGACAAATCTGTTTTCATTTTTTTACTTTCACTGATTTACGGTTTTTGATGATCGAACAACAAAATTGACATTTTAGACCGATTTTCCACCATATTTCTATATCAAAAAGCAACTACGTAGGAAGCTGTAATTCGGCTGTAATATTTCTTATGAAAACATGAGCCAAAATAGAATAGTGAAAAACTTATAAGCGAATAAACCAAATATTTTCAAGAAATTATTGGTATTTTTAAGTTTATGAAAAGTATAGTAGGTGTACTAGGTAGAATATATGGTAAAAATGATATCAATATTTGTAAATATTTTAATGGAAAAACTATGTACTCTTAATTTTTTATATATTTCTCACTACAAATTCTATTCAACTTACAGATTTATTACAGCTTGAATTCTTGCAATTTCTACACTAAGGCAAGCCACTATTATTTGTAAATACGTAATATCCTTTAATTTAGCGTAGATTCGATATAAGTTCCGGATAAAACTAAAGAAATTTAGAGTTCCATTTGTACCTACTTTATTGTGTGGTGCTTGATAATAACTCCTGTTGATGAAGGCTTCGCGGTTAACATTGCTGGAATATTGATAGAGTTTTGATAGATTTTTGTTTGTTCGACGAGTAAGTAAATATGGTAGCATAGCATATAGTTTATAAACAGATTTACTGTTATGATATTAACAACAGATTTGCCAATGTGCGGATTAAATTAACGACAGACGGACACAGGTTTAGTTAAGCATTTATACACACTGTTCTAATTAATACACTTGAACACAAATTCTGATAAATTGAAAGGTCTTTCTAAGTGAACTTCTTTCATGAAGATTCAGCTTTTCAAAGTGAATAAAATCAGAGATTTTCCAAAATTTATTTTAGGAAATGACTTGTCACATAGAAAAAATACAGCGGCAAAAACAAACTGAGAGGGAAAAGATTTAGAGTTGTAAATTGTCCTGTTTAGTAATATTTCATGGTGTTAACATTGAAATACACAAGTTCTAATCGATCTTTTTAAGTTTCTGGTCTGTAATCTATTTGCTCCAGGTCAGTTAATTTATTGTCTTCGAATATTCCGAAATATTTATTCCAATAAAATAGTGGCAATTATTTTCCCCCACTGGTTATGGTTCCTGCTAACGTCATTATATTTATCCCTTCTACCTTAATTTTGAACGTTTTAGCAGTGAGGTTCTTAGTGAAGAAATTTGCTAACAATTTTGTTTGTTGGCGAATTCTCGTATAGAGCACGATAAAGAGTTTTTGTATTTAATCCTTCTATATAACTGATTTGAATGCAGAGGGATTTTTCTATGTAACATTAGGCAACATGTCTTCATTTTTCCGGTCTTTTCATAATTTTTTATGTATAAAGTTGTTTCAGATATACTAATGGCAGAAACTTCATTAGTCGCTTAGATGAAAATAATTTTTCATCTAATGAACCGTTTACAAATATAGACACATGCCTCACAAAAATGCAGCACAGTTCGCATTTATAATATTAGGTAAAAAAATTATCATATTATAATATCGAAGATATGTGTTTGAATTTGATGAGTATTTGAATCTGTGTCTTAGCCACGGTTCGAGTGTTTATAAAATCGAGTCATTGAAAATAATCACCATAAACTTCTACTAGTAGATAATTAAATTCTGTACGTCAATTGCTATTATTCTCTTTTTTCATATTTCCAAAATTCTCATATTTCCAAAAATTCTTGTGTTCATTTTCTATCCGTATTCCATCGCTATTTTAGTCAACTCTCCCATATGTATCTTTTACTGGAACATATTTAAAAATGAGAACTTGAAGTTGTAGAATCGATCATAAAATAAAGAGTTAAGACTAAGGAAGACTAAGGAAAAGAGTTAAACTAAATTTATGTCTCAAATTAAGAGTCTATTACGGTGTGAAATTACATAAAACTAAAGAATACAAGTTTAATCTAATTAAATTATCAACAAGATGTATGACCACCATTCACATAAATATTATTGCGTAATGATTTAGTACAAAGTGAATGTAAATGAGAAGTAATGGTATGAATTGAAAAAAAAGACTATTGTAATAAATATTACGTAAGCTCATAATGCATAGCGCATTATCAGCTAAAAATACGCTTCTTCTGTTTATCCTGACATAAAGTAAAGTAACCTTTTTTATTAAATGGGCCACTAAATGAAAGTTAGTGACTTAAGAAACCAAAATTATTACAAAAAACATAAATAAAATTTCTGAAAATTGTGCATAAAAAAACATTCAAAATTATATGAAACACTCACTTCTGTATACTACCTATGTATTTGTTAAATAACACAAATACTTTAAATAATGAGATTAAATTAAAAGTATAATTGTAAAAAAAATTGTTGAAAATTGACATCATTGATAAAGAATAATTAAAATTAGTATATTTTAGATCTATTGTATGCCATCAATTGTAAAAAGTTAAAGTTGAGTTTAAGTAATCGAACAAGTTTCTAACCTACACCTAACTCACAACACGGGCACCGCCCGTGTTGTGAGATGTTTATATTTTGCAGGTCGAGGTATAATATAGGTTTACGTTTTGCAGACGAAGGTATATCAAGGTATATTACATTTTAACAGACACAATATTAACAAAAGGCACTGATGCTGTTCCTGCATTAATTATATGTAAAAGATCCTAAAATTTGTTGTATGCGCTCAATTCATAGATCTAATAACTAATAACTAAGTAGATAGTTTTAATAACAGTAATATTCATTCCACTTGTGTAAATGGTTGGCTATAAGATTTTGAAGCTTTATATTTGGTAGTACATGTTGCTTCAATGATTGAAGGATAATCCCAGATTTTTATTCACTCGCAGGTTAGATTAAAATTGTATTTGAAATCTTTTCTTAATTATCATATCGAAAGGCGGTAAGAATATTACAAGTAGTTTAAAATTTAAACACAGTTAGGGTAACTAATTACTTCAATTATTATTTGAGAACTATAATACAGATTCCTGTGATTTTTTTTAGAAGAGGCTGTAATATGGAAACAGTCATTTTATAAGTGTCGATCACTCTCCTAACAGAGATGATTGTATAGAGATAAATATATAACTCAATTTTTTATTACTTGGAAAGTAAGGAAAATTTAAATTGTAGTTGTAACGGTCATAATTTAGTTGTAAAAAATGCAGGCTACTCTCTATCAGCCTGGGTATGCAGAACATAAACTCAGTTACATAATATAATATATTTCTACGTCAATACCATAGGGAATGAATTGTACTGTAACCTTTTGAGTACTCACGTAGAGGTAAAAAAATATTCCAAGTTTTCCCGGCCTTATTTTCCTAAAGAAAGTACCAAAAAAAATTGTGATATTGTAACCTACATTTTTAAAAATTATAGAACTATTTCATAAGGAAAATATAATAAATGTTAAACATAAAGGAATATTGATGCGTAAGGAAAATATTAATAGCCTGTGGAATGGCTGAAGTGCAATATTCCTGATTTTCTGTTTCGTAATTTTGATTGTCTGTACAGCAGCCATTAGTAGTAAGATTTCTGATTACATGTCGTCACGCATAAGATTAATTGGATATAGAAATTTATGTGAAAGAAATCATTAGAAATGAAATTACGGAATTGTATGTTTGTTTCAGTTCAACTTTATTAAACGAACATTAAACTGACCTCATCGTCATTTTTGTATATTTTAAAGTTTTTAATATGAGCGAAAAATTAACTTTATGTTGTGCTCGATTTTACTGCTGTTATATTTTATAAAATCCCGATATTTATGGTCAATATGAACGTAATGTGTTAAATATTAAAGTTTCCTTTATTATTTCAATTTCTTATTCAGAATAAATGAAGTGCTTTCATTTATTTTATGAGCATCAAGATGAATGTGTTTCACAAAAATATTACAGACAGGTACAAAAATGATATGCAATATAATTCATACCTATGTGTAGAAAATATAAATTGTATATATCTGTAGCATTTCAGTAATTTCGGCAAAATCAAGAGCGAATAAAAAAATTAATAAATTGCTATGATCCGGATCATAAACATTTTTTTAAAAGAACCGGCGTAATCAAATATTTATGTTGAATTGGTAAGAAGTTCCAAAAATAAGATAGATTGTTTCGTTTACAGAGAATTAGTGAAACTACGACAATTACGAAAGGGTAGAGGAGTGTGACGTTCTATTATAACATGGCTGGGTAGGAAATACCTTTACATTTACTATCAATCTGTATCAATTTTATCATTCATTATTAATATGTTTAGGTATTTCAGTAATTATCAACAATTTTCGATTTACTTACAGTTCACATCGTCCTATTCAATCTGGTATATCATTCTATTTAGCGGCTTTTTTAGTCTTTACATTGCCCCATAGTTTTATTAGAGTCACAATTACTTAAAATGTAAAACTTATTATTAAATGCTACACTAAGTTTTCTATTGTCTTTTTATATAAGATTTGACTAATTCTTAAATTGTTTTAATTAATGAATTTTTGAAATTTTAACAACAAGCAAATATCTCGCGCTCCCAGAGTGGAAATAATATAAAAATTTCTTACAAATGCGTCGCTTTAAGAACTTTTCATAAAAACATAAAAGTGAGTGGGTATTCTGATAAATGATTAAGAGATGACGACATTAAATGAAGTATAATTACAGGAAATGTAATTAATGGTTCGTTGGTTGGGTGAACATTATATAGTACTGGAGAAAATTTTATTTCGAGTTGCTTTTTTAAGATTATTATTATGTAACGTATTTATAGTAACGCGGGTGTGGGTCAGCTTAAATTAATTTTGATTCGAGCTATTAATTATACACTTCAATTTTACTTAAGAGTCAGAGTAAGTTGACGTGGTCTTGAAAAATAGTTATTTTATTGTATCATTTAAATAGTGCAAAAAAACTGTTTTTATTAGGTATTAGAAAGAATGAAGAACGCCACCTATCATCTGTAGCTTTTAACACTTTTCGGTGATAGTAGACAGACAGCTAAAACATTAGTAAAATTGAGGATTTGCTGAAATGGAATGACATCAAGCATTATAATATAAATCGTGATATATGACCATCGTGATATTGATGTAACTAATCTTCTGTTCAAAATGATATCCATTTCTTGCCAAAATAAATTTCTTTCTTCAAACTATTTATCTCAGTTAGACCAGCCGTTCCTAGGGTTTTTTTAACGTCTCGAAGTAAAAGTATGCTCATAAGTATCCCATAACTGTTAAACATTCTGCGGTCAATTATTCAATTTAGAGTAAAATAAATTAAATTAATTATAATATCATACATCTCCGTTTGCAAACAAAAACCGACGTAACGAAACTTATTTTGATTTTATTTAGTATTTTCTGCCGTATATGTACTGTTTATATTATTTTCCTGTTTTGTTTCATTTCTTTTCACTTTGAACCAAATTTTGTTTATTTTTGAATTGAATAAAAGTTCATGCCTTTCTTAAATTTTTGTAATTAGTTAAATTTACCATCCATGACTGTGTAAACTTATAGATTACATTTGTGATAATTATTTTAAAATTTTGGCATGTAGTTATAATTTTTCCTTTTCAATTTAAATTAATGTTTTATTACAATTATACAAAAAATTAGACAAGAGCCATGTCCAATTCACTAGAATTTTTGCATATTACATTCCCTTCACATACTATATTTTTAATTTTTAGGGTTCCACACTTCAGAATGGAAAAATTGAAATGAAAGTCAATTTGTTTGACAGACGAACGTTTATCTGTCTGTGCGTCTGTTAAAACCTTCCTGTCCTTTTTACCAGTAATGACTAGAGATACCAATTTATATCGCTTCTTAACTCCTCCGGCCCGATATCCCTCTAAGAAAATCAGACATAACTGAATGCATTAAAAATACATGACCTTTCAAATAGCACGTACTTTGATACTCACATACTCATAAAAACCTTGCCTCTGCTTACCGTTGCCCAAGAATCTTGAATCATTATTATTATGCTATTAATAATATACTTTGTTTCTTCTTCTGTGGAATGGTGTGAAACATTAGTGTGCATGTTTTGTAATTTATAAAATATTGCAACTTTGAACGTTATGTTATATGTAACTCTTAATTTACTTTTAACAGATTATTTTTAAATTGTTTGAGAATTAGTAATGTAGATAGAAAATAAAATAAAGCTTGAAAATCGAATTTTAAATTATTACACTCTTTATATATTTAATAATTCCGACATCATTAAAACATTATTTTAAAACGAATATAGAATTACGATCGCATCTACAATTTCCAAGACACTTTTTTTACCGTTTACATGTGTGCATTTATCTGTTTGATATGATAAAATATTTCTGCTACCTTGGTAAAGTTGTTATGTATTTTCCAAAAAGGTTTCATAATTATCAATCACAGAAGAAATAGAAAAATAAGTTTTTTGTTATATTACTCAATTTATTATCAATTATTTTTATACATCAATATTTCACGTGCTATATATTTAAAATGAATTTCTTTATGGTTTAAATGAAATTGAATGTAATAAGTTTAAATCTATTTGTTGAAAATTCTTGAGAAATTTCACTTCTGATGAAGATATTGGCAAAGAAATTTCCAAAAGCTTTTAAATCTATTCGAGAATATATTTTCATAGCCTATAGACGACATACCTTTTACTTTCCATAAATGAAAAACTTAAATGCGTTTTTTTTATTTATGTTTTAATCATCATATCATAAGGCATGATTAATAGAGCCTAGACGAATAAAATTATGGACGTGGAATCTAAAAAAATCATTCTTATAAGCTAGCATGAAGTAGCAATATAACGACTAACATCATTATCGTTGTTATGTCATTTTAAACTAATTAAAATCATTGCAACGTCCTAAGAAAATAAAGCTTTAAAAAATCATAAATATTAAAAAATTTAAAATAAAAAAAAACAGTTATATTTAGAAGGGTCTTTGAAATTATATAGATCTACTTCAATCACTTGAAATTTTCCACGTAGAGGATGGAATTATATGTAAAATTAATTAAAGCATAAATTTTGTACATAGTAAACACAAAATACACTGAATAATTCTTCAATAATAATTATAACACAATGTTACGTTCTGTTCAAGATAATTTAACTATGAATTTTCAGTGCCATGAAAGGCACTGGGAATTCACAGTTAAATTATCTTGAATAAAACATAAACTTTAACGCGTGACGTTTATTCTAATTACGACATAATTCAAAATGTCAAAGCTC
The DNA here is from genome assembly GCA_039881145.1 of Druceiella hillmani. NCBI lineage: Eukaryota > Metazoa > Arthropoda > Insecta > Lepidoptera > Hepialidae > Druceiella > Druceiella hillmani. The sequence continues at coordinate 27,762,467 of JAYKKI010000012.1, forward strand.
CCAAACGAAATGCGAAAAGCAAACACTACAGAAACCACAGCACCTAACTGATTATAAAGGTAGCATAGGATGATTAGCATTTAATAAAGTTAGCAACGTAACGAAAAAGCTCACCTAATTCACCGCGTTCTGATAATGTAAAGATTTATAATTGGTGTTTTGATTTCTTAACTATTTGTATTGCTATTTTGATAAATTATCCCGTATTATTTGCCAGGTTTGCCGTATTCATTGCCAGAGTTTAATTAAGTGGTGATTAATTCCGAATTGGAATAACAGTTTATTAATAAAGACAAGGATTAATTTACTACTCAGAACTTGTTTAAGGCTTAAGTAGTCAATGTGCTGAATGGATAAATCTATGAATGGCAACAACAGAAGGCTTATGTAATATTTACGTTTCAAAGCTCAGGCTCAAGTAAATTATAATTAAAGCAAATGATTATACTTTTGAATATTCTCTACATAAATGACATAATTATTTACATTATAAACAAATTAAGCTAAAAGTTGCCATTACTACGTTAAATGGAGCGAAAAAATGAATTGGCCAGATGTTATTGGTTTCTTTCGCCCATTCAATTCAAATAAAAGCTTTGTAGCTAGCAAAGTTCAAAACTCGAGTCTAGCTTATGTATTGAGCTTGTTCTGTTTCAAGAACTGGCTAGATACGTAAGCTTCAATGGAAGACCTGATAAATGCTTCTGAGCTTTGAGCTCGCGAAAATAAACTACGAATAATTGGCCGTTGCGAACTTGTGGAAATATGATTTAACTTGTCTCGATACATTTCAATATTTTTTATTCTTACAATGGGGAGGGCGGGATGAATTGAAATATAAATTAGAAATTGGGATAACAATTTGTTTAGTTAGTACTTTTGGAGGTGCCATACTTAAAGGACAAAATTGCTAAATTTTGTTTACCACTAACACATATTACATTAAAAATATGTTACTTTACCAAATGTCCCATTTCACTCTGTTTAGTCTATCTTAATTCCTGTCACATTCTGAGTAAAAGTTTAAGTTAACGCCACTGAGAACGTAAGTTTATGTAACGCTTAGAATATATTTAATACCTCGTGCATAATTCTCAAATAAATTTAATTACATATCAGTCTGGTATACTTTTATAATTTCACTGTTGCTTAGTAAAAGAAAGTTTTATATATATATATATATATATATATATATATATATATATATATATATATATATATATATATATATATATATATATATATATATATATATATATATATATATATATATATATACATATATATGGGATGTAACAAAATTAACAGACATTTTGGGCCACTATATTATTCTATGGAAATAAAACTTGATAAAAAAATCTCTTATATCAAAATCTAGATTAAGTTCGTGACCAGACAAAATAGGTCTAATACTTTGAAACTAGTCAATACAATAAAATATTTGCAAAATATTATGATGCTACACGTTTTGTACCGAAATTTTACGATCACTTATTGAAAAAAAAAACGCTTTAAAGTGTTTTTCAACCCTCATCGATATTTCTGGTATCTTCATACAATGTAATTTAGTTAAGTTTAGACAATGGGCCCTGTGTTATTGGAAAACAAAAGTATATTTGAACCTTATTACAAAACTAATTATATTTCCACTAAAATTTAAATAAATAACGCTGTACTCTTTCGCAAAAAATATTTTTAATTTTTTCCGCATTTCTAAAATGATATTTTAAATAACTTGAATGTAAAATGATTTTCTTTATAGTGTAAAAAATATGATTAATTAACAACTATAGTAAATTGACTTTTCTGATTGGTAGTGTGGGACCTTATTTTTTACATTAAATACTATTTTATTCAAGTTTAAAAAATATGACAATTGTTTTTAAAGAATTACAACAAAACAAAAAAATAAATATAAACAAATTTTGTCGCGGTGTACATATTATTTACATACGTATGTATCTCTATGTCACCATACTCTTATGTCTTGATATACCTTAATCTCGCCTTGATATACGAGTAGCTTTATTGAATGTCATACATCCGTTTCCATATTTCGAACAGGTTTTAAGATCCTGTTATTGATCGAATTCAATCTACAATGTTCATACACAAAAAATGGTACAGAATCATAGGGTACTATGAAGGCAGCAGATGGTGCTATTTGTATATCTGGTGTTATCAGTTTTTAGATAATCATAAAAAACGAAATTCAGCAAATGAACATTAAAAAATAACAGTATTTCACTTTACCGCTCTATTTGGCTAACTCCTATATCGTCTATACATTTATAATAATTCTCAGGATTTAAAGTTTTATTAACAACATCAGCTGGCATAGCAGTTATTGGGGAATATTCTAAGTTTCTAATTTTATCGTTAATTACATCCTTGGCAAAATGACATCCAATAGCAACGTGCTTACTTTTTCTATGATGTACATAATTTTCCACTATCTTATGTTCACTTTGGCTATCGTTAAACAAATGCACAGTACATGTATGTGTATATTACCAGTCAGTGCACATAGTAAAGATCTTGAATAAATAGCTTCTTTACGAGCCTCAGCTATTGACATGTATTCAGCTTCCATACTTGGAAAAGCAACTGTTCGTTGCTTTCAACTCTTCCACATATTAGCCGACTCTGGCAGTACAAAACAATAGCCTGTATAAGATTTGCGATCTACAATATTACGTGCCCAATCAGTACCAACTTATATTGATACCGAGTGGGCAAGTAATACCAACAAGTTTAGTGATATTATCTCTTTCATACTTTAAGCAACAATTCTTAGTTTTCTTAAGATACCTAAGTATTCCTTTAATGTAATTCCAATGAACGTTTATATGACATTTATTAAATTGACTAGGAAAACTAACGCCGAAAGATATACCCGGTCTCTAAAAACCGATAAATTCATTAAAATTCCTATTAACTGTTGATATTGAAGACCTAGATAACAAATTTCATGTTTCTCGAAATCTAAATTATATTCCACAAAAGTACTTGCAGTATAAATGAAATAAATTTATCCGGTTTATTGTTCACATTTTTTCTGTATATCACATTTTTTATCAATTTTAACTCTCGTTCCTAAATATTGCTGAATATTGAACCTGTCCTTTTTTTGTATTGAATATTGAACCTATCCTTTTTTATCTTAAAGATAGAACTTAATACGGAAATAAATTTTTCAGTCTTCTTTCTTATTACTACTTAAATAAATGAAAAAAATCGTCAGCGTGAAACGCAATAAGTCTGTAGTGTATTTAATTGAGTAGTCTTTGTTAAACCTAGTTTACATATATCTATATATGTAAACTATGGTTTGCATTAAAACTGTGGCGGTCAATTGAAAGATTATGCTACTAAGGATAAATACTTTCTTGTGCGTATTTTTAAATAAAATTCATTATAAATAAACTGATAATGCAAGCCCTATAAACAAGTTATGCGATACATGGTATTTCACGAGTTATTATTTCACTATTAAAGTATATTTCGTGAAATATTATAGTTTTGAAAATTAATAAAACTATCTTATTCGTATTATATAGAAAAGGTCAGTATATAGCCACAATTTGTAATTTATTTTATGGATGTTTAAATTTGATATTAAGAATGTGAAAACAGTTTTGCTAAAACCACAGTGATTATGTTAGATATTCGTTAAATCATTATGGCGAATGCCGTATAAAACACATTGGTGACATATCGCACTTTCATGTTTTATTTCGTATATAGCCATTTTCATCCCGGAACGGTGAGCTATTCGTGAAAGATGGAACTATTCCTGTGATCGGTAGATGTAACTTGTAATAGATCAAGTCAAATGAAACTAACTGTATCATATACTTTAAATGTAGATTTAACTTTAAATACGAAAATTATAAAATAAAGTACTACCTTCCACATTTAGCAGTAGAAAACATTTCAATTAAGCGACGAAATTTAAAAAAGATTAATAAAAATTTGCGTAAAATGAAAAAAGCATAAATCTTTTTATTTTGTCAGCATTTATAACAATAATTATTTCTTTGCTAGCATGGAAATTGAAATTTCAGGGAGGAATTATATTATGAATCAGAATATTTTAAATTTGATTTTGTTCTCAGATTGATTATCCATATACTTTATTATTTTATTATCCAGGATGAAAAATATTAAATGAATTCTAACTTAACAAAAAATATATTAATTAAATAGATAAATATTACTTTTTATATCACATCTTGTAAAACGGGGTGATAAATATTTTTTTTTAATTGTAAAGAGCATGAAAGAAAAACAATTTTAATGATTATTTCTGTTCAATTAAACTTCAAGTTAGCATTCAATTAAATTTATATGTTCCTTTTAGCCGTTACTAGTTTTTATGTGGATATTCTTGTCACGTAAAACATCTTATGGGGCCAAAACGTTTAGCGAATAATTTAAATTGAAAGTTTCAAAATTACAGATATTAATTTAATAATTCCTCATTTACTAATTGCGTAAATAATACTTTTTATCAATATTCATCATAATAAACATTTATCAGATAAAACTTTATTGCTAAAGAAGGTGTAATTAAGGAATATAAACTTTCTCTAAACGACTTCAATACAAACACAAAAACTACTGTAAATGAATTATCCCTAATAATTTAATATTTTACGTTAAATATATTGAAGATAGTTAACTTACCACGACAAGAAAATCATTTTCATGAGCTCATCGGATTTCATTACTGGTAGATATTTAATTGGCACAATTTACGCTCTGTTGCACGAAAGTATTCTTAATTATTCAGAAAACTGTCGCACGAAAGTATTTCACTTATCCAGAGGATTAGGTTCTAACCACAAATAATAACTAAACATATATGATATCTAACTACAAATACATAGCGAACAGAAACCTGTTATTATGTCTAGTCATATAATCTAGTCTATATATAGGGAATTGGTGGAAACGTTTTTCAATTGGTTTTCCTATATTTACCTCGTAGATATTGTATATTACATTACAGAGTATCGAGAGTTTATGTTTATTTAATATTTGATGCCTATGATTTCTTAAACTTTTCTTGAACGAAAGAGAAATTTACGTAAAAAGAACTGAATTCAAATGTTTTGCCTATATTAGGCCGGCAATTTCGTATGAAATTACAATATTTACAAAACATAAAGATTTTGAACGAGAAGATTGCGAAAAGAGAAGACTGAATGCTATTTGTTAACAATTCGACTGTAAAACAAATTTTAATTACCATTGATAAAACCTAATTTGTTTATATTACTGTAATCGATTTTGTGAATTGAAATGCTTTTACTTTGTTGCCGTTGCTGCCAATCACAGGATACTATCCCTAGTTTGTATTTTGTTTTTATTACATCCCAAATTCGACTTTTAATATATTTTTAACTCCCAATGAATTGTATCACTTTCAGAAAACAAGCGATATCAAAAAATAATGTAAAGCGTATACGGTTGATAATATTCAAAAAATAAGTATTAGGAGATTATAGAAATACATACGTTGCAAATTCTTGAAATATCGAAATAAGCTCCACTAATATTGAATAAATTATTCCATATCTGTTTTTGTTGGTCATCAATTTGAGTTTTATCAATAAATTTATTTTTCACATCAGTTGTTTGTCTGTCATCAATTTCAGCTTTATCAATGAATTTATTTTACATAACGCTGTCGCGAGACATTTTCAAACAATATTATATTTGAATGAATAAGCCTATCCTTTTGTTATAAATACGATAAGACATATTTAATATTGAATATATAGGCATTTACGATATTTTGTGGCTGAAAACAATTCGTTTTATCTTAATGGAATGGCAAGTAATACGGTGGTGTATTGGGATTAGTTTAATATTCGAAGCTAAGTTCTGATTGAGGTGCACATTTTGTAGCCATTGTTTTGACAAAATCCTCAAGTGCTTTAATCTTGTTTTTGACATTAGGTCTAATCATCCGCCATTTGAAATTCAAGCTACAGAAATAGAACATTTGAAATCTTAGACGAGCACGAATGAATGTGCGTATTAGATAAAGTAGAGAAATTTTCAGCTTTGTCTTATCTACCTCAAATAATATATTCATCAGCCATTTCAGGTGGTTACTCAAACAATCTGTGTCAACTTTAAATGAAAAGTATTATAAAAATCCGTAAAATATTAGTTCTATATTAAAACAGTTGCGCTTTTCTGCCAGTTAGTCAAAATATTCTGATTAATATTAAAAGGAAAAGCTGTATGTTTGGTATCCAAAATTATCACTTCTCAATAAATGTAATGTCTTGAGATCAACGCCATGAAAGACGAGCTTAGTTAAGAATTCATCATGTCTTCCAAAGGAACTAACGTATCGAGCCAGTTCTTGAAACAGAACCAGCTGGATATGTAACCACGAATCGAGCAGTGCGCTTTGCTAGTAACATAGCTTTTATTCGGAATTAATGGACGAAAGGAAACAATCACATTTGACAAATTCATTTTTTGAATAAATTTAACTCAGTAATGGTAAATTTTAATTTATTTTGTTTGTAGTATAATCATGCCATATATGTAAAGAAGATTCAAAATTGAAATCAGTTGCTTTAATTACAATCCACTGGAACCCGAACTTTGAAACGTAAATATGGCGGAAACCTTTTATTGTTGACATTCACAAATAAAATGTCAATAACGATTCACTCATCACAATGATAATTCAAGCCTAAAATAAACGCTGTGTAGTAAATTGAACCTTGTCCTTAATTATACTTGTCATACTTGTCCTTTACTTGTTATACTTGTCCTTTACTTATATTTAAATTAAAATTTGGAAACTAGTCACCCCTTAACTAAAATCTGGTAATAAATACAGCAAACCTGGTAAATAATGTGGGATAATCTATTAGAGTAGGATTAAAGTAGTTAAGAAATCAAAACGAAGTAGAGTTTGATATCGATCATTGCTGAAAAGTAAATATGCCTGTTTAATTAAAAGTTGTTATACGGATGATGATCACGCACTATTAAAACATATCCTTAATTAAATTCTCGTTAGAAACTTTAACACACTCGCATCAAACTACCTAGTTCAGTTCAATGTCAATACGATACGGAGATATAATAAAATATTAAAAGTAAATTATGGGTCGTCGTAATTGGATCGCCAGCCATTTGGCCGATGGAAAAAGTTAGTTTAAAATCGAAAGTAAACACGGTCATGTGCGTAATGAATTAATCGCTTTTATTAATTATTATAATGTTATTATAAAACTTTACATTATCAGGACGCGGCGGATTCATTACGTTGCTAACATTATTAAATGCAAATCATCACATGCAACCTTTATAATTAATTACGTGCAATGGTTTTTGTAGTGTTAGTTTTTAGCATGTTGTTTGGAAGCATTTGAAATTTTGAATAATGTCGTAATTACAATAAATGTTGTGCGATAAAATTTAGGTTTTTTCTTAATATAATTTAATTGTAAATTCTCAGTACCTTTCGTAGAAATATGGTATTATAATTGCCTTTATTCATGAATTAATCAATATACTTTGTGTATACCACTGAAACGTGTATAGCATTTATTCTTTAATTAATTTTACATAGAAATTTTTCCTCCACATGGAAAATTTCAAGTGATTGAAGTAGGTCTATATATTTTCAAAGAACCTTCTGAATATTATTGTTTCTTTCTTATTATAAATTTCTTATTATTCATGATTTCTTAAAGTTTTAAGTAAAATACTTAGAACATTTTAATAATTTTATTAAGAATAAAATTATATAACAACTATAATGGTGATTGTCGTTATATTGTTACTTAATGCTAGTTTATAGAAATGATTTTTTGCGATTCCATATTTATAACTTTATTCATCTAGACTCTATCAATTATGCCTTACGATATGATGATTAAAACATAATTGAAAAAATGCATTTAAGTTTTTTATTATCTTTTGCTATCTTCTTACATATTCCCATTTAATTGTTTAAATACACTCATTTAATTGTTTTAATTTTTTGATTTATCATAGAAACTGTATGGTAAAAAATGTGTCGTCTGTGGAATATAAAAATATATCCTCAAATATATCTGGAAATCGAAAGCCCTTTTAAAATAAATTTTCTCAAGAATATCCAAGAAATAGTTTTAAACTCATTCAAACATATTCAATTTCCCTTCAACCTGAGAGAAATTAATTTTGAATGCGTAAATGTTAATGCTATAAAATTTAATTGGTAATAAATTGAGTGACATAATGAAAAATATTTCAATTTCTATGGTAAAATTAATTATGAAATATTTTTTGAAACCCCTACAAACTTTATAAATTTCCAAGGTAGCAAGAAAATTTTTTGAAACCCCTACAAACTTTATAAATTTCCAAGGTAGCAAGAAAATTTTATGGACAATAAATCCTAAAAAAATATGCCTTTGAAATTACAAATGCAATGGTAATTCAGTACCCATAAAATAATATTTCGTGATATCAGAATTGTTAATTTTTTTAAAAGTGTAATAATTTGGAATTCTATTTTTTAAGCTTCATTTTATTGTTATATTTAAGTTATTGATTTTCGACAAATGTAATAATAACCTGTTAAAGATAAAATAAGCGCTAGATATCATATAACATTCGAAACTGCAATATTTTATAAATGAAAAAATATGCACGGTCATATTATATACAACTCGACAGACGAGGAAACAAAAATTATAATTAATAGCATAATAAAAATGTGCTAAAGCACAGCTGAGAATCCTGCAGAGAAATAGGCGTGTTTATAGCACTCGCAACGCATGCTTAAATTTGAAATACTATATCTCTGGTCCCCAATATGGTATAAACGTTAGTGAGAGGTCATTTAAAAGTCTTATTGAGTGCTAATTGTGCATACGATTTCGTTCGTAAATATACGGGTATATATTATTACCACACCAAATTTTATCAAAATCCTTGCAGTAGATTTCGTATCATACTTACTCAAATTAACACACAGAGACAGACAAAAATTATAAAAAAGCTTGTCTGGCTTCTATTAGCATTTTGTATGATAAATCAGTCACTTTTTCTTTAAAAATTTTTAATGTACAGAACTCACTTTGTTACAATTTAACTATATATAAAGACTAACCACCTAGTGTACATTAACAGCCGTAAAAAGAATGAAAAATTGTAATTGAAATTGTGAAAAAGTTATATTTGGACTACAAATTTATACTAATATTTTAAATCTCTGGTTTGGACAAAATGTCGCGTTCAAAGCCTCATTTACACACTGAATGTATCATAAACTCAAAAGTATCATAAACTCAAAGTATCATAAACTCGTATAGATTAGAGAAGATAATAGCGTATCTAAAAGTCAAAAGTGACCAATGCCGAGCACCAAAGTCTCACCGACAACACTTCAATAACAGGGCGGACAGGATGCTCCTCACTATTTGTGTAAAATATGTACTTTGTTATGTAAATAAATCGTGGTCTTTGTAAAGCTGAATGCCTCTGTCAATTTTCAAACAATCCCGCAGACGAACTGTTTATTGCAACTAATAGCAGAAAAATAATCATAATTATAGAGAAACGATGGTTATAAGGTTTGAAAAAATCGCCCTTGTGAATGTAATTATATTTTTGTAAGCCTAGTTAGTTGAATGAATTTGTAAGTATATTGGTAAAAGTGTTTCTCTTGTGGCTGAGTTTTGGGCTGACGTCGCGCCCTATTGATTTGTGTCTATTGTTGACAGTGTATCTTGCGATGGAGGCGGGTCTAAGAATGATACGAATAGTTCTTCGACACTGTATTAAAGTTGTACGTATTTATAATTTATGTATTAATTGCAGAAGTTAATATGGTAAACTTAAACACAAAAACCAACCAAATTTCTGGAAGTCGGGATTTATTTTTTTAACAAACTCATAAGTATTTAACGATGTGAAATAATTTTTTTATTACTCGCCTTCATGTCACCATAACGTTAAAAAAAAACTGGAAAGTAACTAAGGCGATTTAAATCAACTTTTAAACAAATCTTGAACAATAAGTTATTAAATAATTTATTAAAGTATAAGTTACATAAAAAAAACGAAATGAACAGATTATCTATTATTCTTACTGTAATCCATTTACCCACAATTTTATTATTAATATTGCCTGTTACAAAATAAGCTATATAGAAAATTAACAACACATCACAATTTCAACAGAAAACGAATTTCCAATATTTGCTAGATATTAATTTTCAAACAAAAGTGTATTTTAAATATTAAGTATACATGAATTATGTCTAATAATCAGAGTAATCAATCGATAATTAATATTTAAAACGTGGTTGTCATTACTTGGATAAATTTGGAGTTAAAATCGTACATTAAATCAGACAGTATACAGTTGTGTAATAAAATGCTTTTTATTTAATCGCACACATACCTATATTATTAAATTACAGTGGACCAACATTTTTCTCAAAGATTAAATATCCATGAAAGATATTATTTTATGAAACACGATCATAACTGTCAAAGCCTCCACAAGTATTCAAGATCCTCAAGAATTTTAATTACTTACATATATAATGATTGTTTTACTTTTCCAAATTATTACTTTTTTTTGAATTTTCAAAATAAATTATTTTTAATTTCGACACACTTTTAACTTTGTCGCTGTTAAAACAATTTTTTGAAGAAACTCCTTTAAGTATTTCTTTTTAATACGTAATTTCGTCCACACGTTTTCAAATATTTTCTTTTACATATATAGATGTAATAAATATATTATTTAAACATATCTTTTAACGCCAATACTACTTCCATCTATTTTGGTGCTTATTAACCTACATTGTAGTAAAATATTAAACAAAATATGTTTTAACAAATAATTTGAAACTTATAATTAATTTAACATCATATTGCAAAATGTGATGAAGAAATAAACTGTTTTGATCATTAATCAGAAATATCGCTTTAATCTAATGCTTTGTTGTTATCTAAGCAATGAAGACGACAATAAATGCTCGAAAACTAAGTTATATAATTTCTAATGCAGTTTGGTGCTCTAGAAGTAATTGATTATTATAAAATGACGATTAAAAGTGTAAATAGGATGGTATAAAACCCTTGCACCTTGAGTGTCCCATTATATTATATAATTTTATTGTAAAGCTTATTAAAAAGATAGTGTACAAATATGCAGAAAAAAATCAAAAAAATAAATAGGTCACGTAACAATCAATCATCAATGATTTTCTTTATTTGTGTCTTCCTTCGTGCTAAATTTCAAGATTCGGGGGCAACAAGAAGCACCCTAAAAGCCTCAAAAATAAAAAAAGTTATGTTTCAAAATAAAGAGAAAATAAAATAAAAACCGAAATAAATACATAAGTAAGTGCATATACGGCAAATTTTCTGCTCTTGTAAGACGTAGAAAATAAGGAATAATACCATACATATTAGACATAATTTAATTCATTCTACTCTACATTGAATAATTCACAGCCGAATACTATGAGAATACTTTTACTTCGGGGCGTTAAAAACCCTAAGGAAATCAGTCGGGCTTATTGGCACGATCAGCTTGAAGAAAGAAATTGATTTTGATAAGAAATAGGGACAATTTTGAACGAAAGATCAGTTACATCCATGTTACGACGATCATAAATTATCATGAATTACAATGATAAACGTACAAAAATGTAAATAATGAACGAAATCGAAAAATTTCATTTAGATAACAGAACCATTTTACTCACAGTAAATATTACGCCGATAGAAACAAAACTTAACCCATACATTTTTGAGAAAAATGTATGGGTTAAGTTTTGTCAAATGCTAGTCGGACTCATTCATATTAATTTTCATTCGGTTTTCAAAATAAATATTTGATAATCGATGAAGCGAACTTAATACTATACTATTTTTATCAATAAAGTATTTATTTCCTTATAAATAAAAAAAATATAGAAAAAAATTCTCATAAAAATGCCATTAAGATCAAACTGGATGTGACTTTAAAGATGATTAGTATGGTAGTACTACTATAACTTACAAGACGAATTAAACAAATTAAAAAATTTATTAAGAAAAATAAAATTCTATTCTCTCATATGCATAAATAAATCCAATCCACTAAGAAAGGAAATTGTATATTTTGGAACCACCGTTGATTATCGTTTTAACAAAACAATAAATACTTTAAGGTGGTTTCGAGATATTTAAGACAAAAAGGCAAATTCGAATTAAGTCAAAATCTGCGAAATTAGATATATTAACGTAAATAAAATAGGAATTTATAATATAATTTTCTAATCTTATCGAACTTTTATTTTCCAGCAAAACTAGGATCCACCTATTAGATTATCACGACTCACTAATTGTAATAGATAAATGAGTAATTACCATCATATTGAAAAAAATCTTAAAAGTAAGACCTTATGTAATTACAATTATGAGCATAAAAAGCTCTATGTTAATATAAAAATAAATCTAAATATCAAGTCAATCACTCTCTGCACTTCAAATCTTCATACTCCATACATTTCAAAAGGTATAACTTATCTAGCTTTCATACCGAGCAATAAAGAAATATTCTATCCAGAAGACTAGTTAATGACAATACATCTGAAAAATGCCTTCGAACCACATAATACATTCGACTGAAATATTATCTTCTGAATGCAATGAGCGCAAGTTTACCATCTAAGATTGCAAAAGCTATGATATGCACAAAGTTACACGGCATAATTATAAAGCTCATTTGGGGTAATTAGGTAGGTAAAAGAATTCATCGTTATGATTTATGGTATGAGAGTGGTGAGCTGGAAACTTCAGATATCCGAATGTACATATATTACACTGTTGGGGTGGGAATCGCTTTGCGTAAATTTATCTGACTTAAAATGTAGCTATTAGACTTTTTAGGAAGCGCATTGAGGGAAAGAATAAAAGATTTGCTTCGTTCGTCGTCTTTTCCTTTGCTAAGTCCTACGATAACTTAAGCCACCCACTGATGCACAGAAATGCTTGGTTTATAGACGCGACCTTATAAACTTATCGACAACTCAAAATGTTCAATGTGCTTGAAAAGTATCATTGAATTATGGGCATAAGGCTCAGTTCGGCTTAATAATAATAATGGGATGCTATGAAATAACAGAAAATTAAGTAAAGCATCTCAATATCACTGGCATTTAAATATAAAATATAAAAGTAACATTATGTTGACAGCTAAAAAACCAGCCATTTTTTTCAACCATTCATGAGAAATCGTAATAACTTCTCTGTTAGTTTATATAGAGAGTAGTGCGTCCGATCTTCTGTTCAATTAGCAACCGAGTTTCAGCGAGTAAAGAACAAATGAAACATGGAAATTTACACGAAAAGAACTCAGATTCCTCTCGTTTCATAAATTACGTTTAAATATAGGCACAATGATGGATAGATGGATAAAAAAATAGATTTTTACGGCACAGTCTAGCATTGGTTGCAAGAAGGAAATTTTGGTCTCCCCGATAATCCTCATCCAGGACTTTTAGAAAAATTAAACGGTCTTGTCTTATTCGAACATTCCTAAGGTTAAATTCCTTGTATCAAAAATTAATTTTTACTCCATACATAAATTACACATTTTTTTCTTTCATTTCGCTCATTATTCACTGGAACACAGGTTGTTGTACAAGGTTTTTTTTATTCTTATTCCATATCACGTTTCCACTATCAACGAAAAGTAAAACATCTTCTATATTGGTATATGAAACCCTGGTGTTACTTCCATAGCATTTCACCGGTTTGTGACACTACACTAATTCCTTCTATCAGTGGATTTATGTATATTTATACACATCTCTGATATCCTCTAAAATTAATAAAAGCTACAGATACCATGTGGCGCTGTTCATTGTTTCAAAAACATACAAAAGTTACATTTTTCAATAATTAAATAATTCACCAAAATAATTATCTTTCAAGAGAGTTAAAAAAAGTTCACACTACATAATAATTAAAATAAAAATAAATAACATTTCTCATGATTTGTTTATAAACAAATCATTCACTAGAAAGTAATTTCACTTCAAACGCATGCATTTTTTTCCATGTGTATATATATATATATATATATATGTGTGTGTGTGTGTGTGTGTGTGAACTTTATTCTATACTAAAGTATGTATTATAAAAATCAAAATTTATGCAAAGCGTGTGAGTGTAGGTCACTATACACACATTACATTAAATACGCAAATAAATAAAATATGTCACTTTTATATTATTTCTTTAGAATTTCCTATCAGAGAGCATCAGACACGTTTAATATATTTCATTGTTGTTAAAATTTCAAAAACTCTTCAATTAAGCCAATTAAATATATAGTTGAATCGTAGTAATTCCTTGCATATTAATAAGTCGACGTAAATAATATTGAACAGTACCATCATGACAAACTATTTTTATCGACTTATTAAAACATATTGTTCAAAGTACCTTTTAATTTTTTTTTATTTAAATTTATTTTTTTCCGAAATTTATAAAATGCTGTAGATGTACGAGTATATTATTTGTATTTATTCGATATATATATATATATATATATATATATATATATATATATATATATATATATATATATATAGATTTTATATGTATAGATTTTTTTCCCAAAAGTTTCATTTTCCATTTCTAGATTTTAAAATTTCTCATTAATATTACTGATGATTGTATATTTTATGCCTTCCTACATATCTAGTATATCCACATTTTTCTTGTTGCATATTTTCTAACATCTTTTTATTTCTTCCATCTGAAATTAAATATTTCAAAAAAGCGACCTCTTTTGTTGTTGGCATGTATCGTTGTAAACTCCAATTCGGACTTCAAAGGATCGCACCGTGTCGATCTATAGTAAGTAGTTCCCACGAGTAAGACTGGGTGGCGCTAGTAGGATCACAGCTTCGACGTTTCACGAGATGACGTCTTCGGATAAGTACTTTTGATAAGCGGCTCCACCGAAAATCGCTAGATGTCGACACCATTACAATTTACTTGCAAGTTTATATTAAGTTATAACCATTTTGAGGCGTTATTTTTATTTATGCTTAATATTTTCACTTCACATATTCTATGGTTTTAAAGTTTTTTTTCATCACACACGGGCAAGATTGTTTTTCACTGAGTGTATTAGTTTCTGTCTTATATATCTTATTGTATTACTTTCTGTCTTATATGTCTTATATATCTTCTTTTTGCATCACTTTTGTTCGTGTTTGGTACTGTTAACAGTTTGTTCTTCAAAAATCATTTTAAAAATCAAGTCTTTGTAAAGTTTTATACACTGTCCAGATGACTTAACGGTTAGTTTACATGATTTAACACTTTTTTCATATTATATTCACTGAAATGAAAAGTGGCACTTTATATATATATATATATATATATATATATATATATATATATATATATATATATATATATATTTATTTATTTATTTATTTTTTTACAATTACATTATTTGCCATTACTTTACACTAGTCAGAATAATTAAGATATATTGGTGGATAACCATGTTTCAGTGTTAAGTACCATTACCGAATAAAACATGTACTTTCGACATTTTCTGAGTCTTAATTACATTCATTAAAGACTGTTTTTCTTCACCTTTCGCAATTATGTGAACTGTGATATAACAAAATTTTAAACTCATTGATTAATGGATGGCCATAAACTATTACATAATCGCTTACAAACATTTTTTTTAAATGTCCATACAGTTTATTGAACCCTTTATAATACTTTCGTAAATGACACAGAAGAAACTTAGCTGTTACGTCCATCCATTCGTTCACTTAGCAGTATGGGTCTTCATCTCTCTATAAAAGTTCTGCAATATATAGACTAAATAAGTTAATTTCAATGGAATTAGCAAGTGGCATGTATCAGCCTTATCCAAAATCAACAATCTTCTTAAGACTTAACCGCATATGATTGTCTCAAATGACAGCAAAATAATTTTCATCTAAGCAACTTACGAAGAATGTTACACATAAATAAATAAATCTATAAAATGACTGGACAAAGGCAGTAATCTTATATAATATTATATAGAAAAATCTCTTAGTGATTCAATTCGTTAAATAGGAGAATTAAATACAACGGCTTTTGTCGTGTTTTATACGAGAATTCATCAATTCACAACATTTTTAGTGTATTTCTTTACCGAGAAGGAACAAGTATACAGATGCTATTTTATTAGAATAAATATTCTAAAATATATATATAGAATACTCGACCTACAACAAATAAACTACAGAGTAATTAATATATCACTTAAATAAGAGGAATTAGAAAGTGTGTATTTCAATGATAGGACCCTGAAATATCATTAAATAAGACAAATAATATTTCTCAATAATTTTCTTCCTCTGTATGTTTTTGCAGATGAAACCACTTCTATATCATACGCCGTTCTTAAAAATCAATTTTGAAAGATCAACGATTTAAATAAATGTCATATGCTGAATCGTCGTTCTCTTATAAATACACTTAATGTTATCATAATATATGTTCGAGTGTACTTCCTAATATTCTTTGTGAAAATAATTTTCAGTGAATTTTACGTAACAAACCGTACAATATAGTATGTTTTACAGTCTTTGTTTGATATATATCTTAATAGTCCTGAGTTCAGTACTCAAACTCTCCAAACCCTCCACATAATATAATAACGTTACCCCCTAGTTTTCAATCAATTAGAATATATTTTATTCATTAGATTACGGATTTTGCCGCTGCCCTAGGAAAATTCCCAAACGAAATTTCACATATCCGTCAGTTGTTTATTTAGCCCGTATATTGACAATTCCGTTGTTAATATCGTAATTATGAATATATATTTAGACTATACGCTACGCTAACATATTCATACAGAACAAACAAAAAATGAGTACTCTTATCAATATCCCAGACAACGTTAATCACGAAGCATCATCGACATGAGATATTTTCGACTACCACAATATAAAATACAAACGGATGTACAAATTAGATTAGTTTTATCCAGGACTTATATCGAGTCGACGCTTACTTAAAAGATATTACGTATTTACAAATAAGAATGACTTGACTTTGCAAGAATATAAACGATAACAAACCTGTAAAAGTCGAGTAGAACTCTCTGTAAGACGGTTCTGTACACATTTACATATATATACGTGTATATATATATATATATATATATATATATATATATATGTATATATATATATATATACATATATATACATACATACATATATATATATATATATATATATATATATATATATATATATATATATATATATATAACATTTAAGTGTAGATAGTACGTCTATTAAAATATTTACAAATATTTCTATCATATATGGTATATTCTACCTAGTACATCTACCATATTTTTCACAATTTTCAAAGTACAACTAATTATTCAACAATACATTAGTTTGATTGTGCATAACTTTTTTACTATTATATTTTGGCTCATTTTTATTTAAGAAATATTAGAGACGAATTAAAGCTTTCTACGTTGTAGCATTTTTGATATAGACACTATCAAAATCAATTTAAAAACAACAATTTTAATGGTCCAATAAATAGTTATTTTTATTTTTTGGTTATTTATTTATACATATTATTTATTTTTAACTTTAATGTCCACATAATATAACATTTAGCGGATTTATTGATACATGAGCAATTTCTTACAGTCAACCACATTGATTAATTGTGAACATTTTGTAATGTGAACGATAGTAAAAGACTTTAATGAAAACAATAATAAAAATTATTAAAAAAAATAATATAAAATTCGTGGCACGTTCACAGGACATTAAATTTTTAACTTAGTGTGTACGGTAGATAAAAATTGAAATTAATCGTAGATATAAACCCTTACTATGAATAACGAAGCCTAAGTAAAAGGAAAGAAGTTTTTAAAAACAGCATTATTGTTTCATCTGGACGAAAGTTCAGACTCTTCGTTATATCCAAGACGTTATGAGAGAATGGATTCGATTCGACTTCAGTAGGAAATTATCTACTACTTCACACGTACAAGCGTAAGAGAAATCATTATATTTCTATATTTATACTATCTACTTCATTATATAAACTACTCTTCACAGCCGGAGTTAATAAAAATAACTGTCATGTCTAACAGTTGCTACAAACTTTTTTGTTTCGCTTATTGATATAAAGGTTTTCCCACTATCTTGATATCACCTAATAAAATTAATCTCTGTCAACAACAAATATCGTCTTTAATAAACAACATTTTATGCCTGTCATACCAGCAAATATTTATATGTATGTATATATGCTAAGGTATGAGCCGTTCCTGATGGATCTTGATTCTAAGTCTTGACACTATTTAAAGATCGGAACCTACGTTCATTTTTAAAAAGTAAGTATGGATAGTTTACTCTATTGTCCTGTCACATGTATATATTGAGCGTCTCATTTTTAACGTATTCATCACTTTTTATCTTATTTTTATAATTCATGACTTATTACGGCAAGTCAGTGTTATATTATGCGTTCACAGTTTTTCGAATTTCGATTTCTTTTTTAGGTTCATTACCTTTTACAATAATTTTTCATAACATACTATTATCAGTAATTACATACCTTACGAAAAGATCAGTGGGAAAGTATTATGAAGAAATATTAAAGTATAAGCGAGTTAAGAGCTTCTAAATTTAATGGTAGGGAGAGAATGGGGATACCTATCCGTCTGATTCACTCTCATGGAACACAATTAGCAATACCAAAAACGACATCCCAGTTCAGCATAGGCTTCCTTGTTTAAACCTCTATAACTAGGTAAATTTTGTGATTTATCTAAAATTTGTCCATTTTTCATTAGCTTGTACCTTGAAATTATGTTTACGAAATAAAAAAAATAATAAAATGCCCTATCAAAGGCTCCTTCTATTTTTACATTATATAAAACACCTTTCTAATTTACCCGGTCACGAAAGTCTTGTCGGTGTTTTTTGCTTTTATCCAAGGTTCTTTTAATGCATTTCTTTTTAATATAATTTTCATTTTAATAATTAACTTCTCAGTTAACTCATATTTTAAAAGTGTTAATATTGCTAACCCATTGCACATTGTTGCAGACTTTCAAATACAATATTTCACACGAATATTTTTCAAGTCCTAATTATATGTATCTCTCATCAAATTTAATTTCTATATGCCTATTACAAACTAAATCAGTGTCGTTTCAACGTTTACCTTAAATTCCATGAACTTTGTTTTATGTAAATAACTTATGTAAAAATACAATTAATGCACTTACAATCATAGATCTAAATTATACACACTATTAAATAGACCGTTTATTATGCATTATCGATGTGCATCATATTTTGTTAACTGTACAGTCACAATCACTGTATACGTGACCGACGCAATCCAATTTAGTGCCATTCAATTAACTACACTAGCGGTTTTAAGTGTGACAAAGATGCCCACTGAATCAAAAAGTTATACAACACAAATATTTTTGTATACGTACGTAAAATAAAAATGTGTGTGTAAATCTTACATTTTAATTTGTTTAACTCATATTTGTGAATATAAATGCCATTAAGCATATTTATATAGCTATAAATAATTTTGACCTTATTACGTATTAGATGTATTTTTACTTACCAAATAAAACTTCAATTACACGTCCATTACTTTCAAAGCAGTTTTCCCTTTAGACGAAGTGCTATAGTAGTATTAAAATGTACATTTATCATTGGATGTTGACAATATAGTAGTATTAATAAAGTAGTATAAAAATGTACATTTATCATTGGATATTGACAATATAGTAGTATTAATAACGTAGTATTAAAATGTACATTTATCATTGGATGTTGACAATAACGAGAAAATTAGAAAAAAAACGTGTTTTTATTATTCCTTGCTATCATTGTGTAATATGTCAAATTGGGAATAATATTCAAGTTATGACTTGGTTATACTTCTGGTGAATATGGTTATACTTCTGGTAAAATTTATTTTTCATAAAGCTGCGGGTAGTTTTATTTTAGCGTTTTACCGAATATTTTTCGCAAAGTTTTCGAGATAAGAAGTGAAGCAATTTTAAAATCATACTCGTGAAATTATCAAATTTTAACAGTGATAAATAAATTTAAAAATGTTATCCAAAACTAAGTCCCCGCGGTTACATATTTAAATTAAAAATATAATAACGTTAATTATAAATCTGACCTAACAATGTTAAATCACGTTATAAATTTCTCGACATGCGTATAAAATTGATCAAATGTTTATATATATTTTTGGAGCAACATGCTGAAAGTTAATTTGTCCATTGGAATACCTAATTTTGAATCTTTTATGAAAGATATCCTTTTCTGATTATGAGTTCATCTCCCTTTTGTGAACATGTTTAAAGTGTAATAGATTAAAATATCCAAAACCGGATGAAAATCCTCTAATCGACTAAGGAGTCGTTCAGAATAATACACAAATATTGAAGTGAAGTTACTCCAAACCAGATCAAGAATATTATTGTTTACATTGTCAGTATCGTTATATTAGGTAAGGTTATTTAAATGAATGTGATCATCTAATAATTTGCATGATATGAATACTTTTGACCTCTTGGGAAGATGTTTTTTTATGCGCCAATCTATATCATAGACGTTAAAATACTAATCTTAACTGCCAAAATATCTAAATTTGGATTAGCAATGCAAGCATTATCTAAACCCAGATATCTTATATATATATATATATATATATATATATATATATATGTCTCCCACCTATTTTTTCGAATAGCTTCATATTTCTTTAGAACAGCAATCATGACTCCATTACCTATTTTCTTTTCTAATTAGAAGTTAACTAGCTCTATCACGTTGAAATACGACGAACGGTATTAGTATACAGTTCGTCGAAAAGCTCGGAGTCACAAATAAAGTAATTTCTGTTCGAATTATTAAATATGTTTATTTTTTATTACTTTTAAACAAATATCTGTGGTTTTAGTCCTCAAACCTCTGAGCTTTTGATACTTACACAGGTTATAATTCAAACTAAGAAAATATCTGAAAAAAATGATTTTTTCAGTATTCATTTCAATAACAAGCTTTATTTGCGAAAATGCGCTTGACGGCGTATAGTTTCTTGGTAGCCTGAGGAAGATGCTCGCACACGTATATGGGATTTATTACATCTCCACCCATTCCCAGATGAGATGAGTTCAATTTATCTTTAGGGTTCGATTGTTCAACTGCTTAAACGCAACTAAGCTTTTTGTCACGACGTCATGGACTAGACAATTTTCGATCTTTACTACTCTATGCACCGTGAGTATGTTATTATCTTGCAATCCATCTTTAGAATTAACGAAAGTTGCATCACAAGGTTGACGAAATTTTCAGAGCGATTTTCTGGCATTATTTCTCTTGATGGCTGTTGAACAGCGTGAAGTCTTCTCTGCGATTCATGGACCCGAACATGTTGATTTTCTAATTTAAGTTCCTCGATTAATGTAAATTGTTCTTTCCAGATTGTTTAGTATTCATCGAGTGTGTTTGATATGAAACTTATGGTTTGTTTCACGTCGCTCGTGTCTTTTACAATATTTTTTTCATAAATTGGTATTTATTTTATCGGTCAAATTGGCAATTTACACTGTTGCTGCTTAAAAAATATTTCAACGAACTATATTGTCGATAGAAATTATTTCGACAAACTACATTACAAATCACAAACAGCATATATTGACAAAAAATTGTCGATAAACAATTTTAAATTACTGTGCTAATACTCTAGAAAAAAATATTAGATCTAATTTCAGAAATAAATGTCATAAGGAATATATTGAACCCCAGATGAATGGGGTAGCTCCAGAAATAAAACAAAATTAAAAAGCTTTCTTTCATTTTGGGGATAAAGGTTTCTGCAATAGATTTATTTCAGTGAAATTCGCCTAATAAGTATTCATTTATATTCGGTTCATAATAAACTATTTCGTTAACACAGATAGAAGAAAAATAGTTTTATTTTTAGAAAAAATTATGAGATTTCCTTAAATTACACATAGTAAATGTTTGTTCCAATGAGACATTTAACTATCAAAATTGCCTCAAAGTATCATTATTTGGTTTTCTTTTATTAAGAGGGAAATTAAAAATGTATGATAGACTCGTATGTAATGTAAATATATTTGAGAACTCTATTTATTCCAGTTACGTTCGAGACACTAACTACATTCTAAATGTTACGTAAACTTAATATATTTAGATCGCAATAGCGTTTCCTGAATATTTTACTCAAAATGCGACAATAATTAGGACAGCGTCAGTATTGCTACAGTGTAGCTGTTACAAAATGGATGTAGGTATATTTGGTCTCATGTTGACTAAAACACTTTAATTTAGATTCCCCAAAAATTTAATAAGTTTTACCAAAATTTACTGATTTTAGAAAAAGGTTAGAGAACATATTTTTTTAACAGAGTGGAATTTAACAACTGAGAAATAAATATATTTATAAGGCATAAGAAATACATTTATAATATATTTGTATTCGCAAATTGTAAACAAAATTGAATTCGTTTTCATTTTAATTTGAAAGGTGTGAAATTACTAAATCAAAAAGTCATCATCAAACATTGAAACATATCTCATTGACAAGTTAACCTTATTTTCATAATTTCAGTAAGGTGAGTAATTAGACATGAATTTTCTCGAGCTTAAAGCTTAGAAGCATTTGTCATGTCTTCCATAAGATGTTACGTAACGAGCCCGTTTTTGTAATGGAACTGGCTCTATACGCAACCTCGAATTGAACCACGATATTTGCTTGTAACAAAGCTTTAATTTCAAATGAATGGACGAAAAAAACAATAACATTTTGGCATATTAATTTGTTTGCTCCATGTAACGCAGAAATTGTGACTTTTAGCTTATTTTGCTTTTAAACATAAATGCCATATACAATATAACATTCAAAATTATAATCGTTTGCCTTAATTATAATCTATTTAATGTTTGTAACGAAATATTTTGTAACGAAAATACTGCTGAAGCCTTCTCGTATTGACGTTATTAGGTCGAATGCTAATAATTGCACAGTGACTACACAAGGCTAAAATAAATTCTGAGAAGTAAATCCTTATGCTTATCCTTTATCCTTATTTTCATTAATAAATTAAAATTACAATTTGAGAATTAATCACCACTTAATTAAATTCTCGCAATAAATACGGCAAACCTGTCAAATAATACGGGCTAATCACAGTGGCAATAAAAGTAGTTAAGAAATTTAAAACACAGCAAAGATTGAGATTACAGTAATTTATCAATTTCGTTTTCAAACCTTTGTTACTTAAAAAATATTCTTTCACCTTGAAAAAAAAAACACAAAATTGTACAGATTTTTAAAGAAATGTATTTTTACATTCAGCAGAAAATTTTTTGATTACATAATGTGCCCATTAACATTGACTGGAAATCTTTCATATCGATCATTACTGAAAAGTAAATATGCATTTATAATTGAAGTTGTTATACTGATAGTGATCATATATTGTAAAAACATATCCTAAATTAAATTTTCGTTAAAACTTTAACACACACATCAAATTACCTAGTCAAGTTCAATGCAATGCTAAATGGAGATACAGTAAAATATTAAAAGTAAATCGTAATTGGATAGCCAGAACCATTTGACCGATTGAAAAAGTTAATTTAAAACCAAGTGTAAACATAACAAACAAAGCAACAAATTGTTTTATTTAGAGTTTTTGAGATAATGAATAACGTCGTTAAACTTTACGCGATAGAGAGTTTACGTTTTATTCAGCAAAATTTAATTGTAATTTCTCCGTGCCTTTCACGGAAATATTGTGTTATAATTACATTCATTGTAGAAGTAATCGGCAGATTCATTTTTGACTTGGCAGAAATTCATTTCGAATACATAAATATTAATATAATAAAATTAAATTGGTAATAGGTTGAGTATTATAATAAAAAATATATGTTTCTTCTGTAATAAAAATTATAAGATCTTTTGTGAAATCCCTACAAACCCAATCAATTTTCAAATTAGCAGGAAAATATTGTGGACAGATAAATGCGACCACATAAATTGAAAAAAAACGTGCCTTTAAAATTACAAATGCGATCGTGGCTCTGTACTCGTTGTAAAATTATTAAATTTATAAAAGTATAATAATTTGAAATTAGATTTTTCATATTGTTTTTATGTTTACATTTTTGATTTTCGAAGAATATTAAAATAATATTCTTATAAAAGGTAATATAAGCGTTAGATATCATATAGTGTTCGAAATTGTAATATTTTATGAATGACAAAACATGCACGCTCTTATTATACACCATTCTACAGGCGAAGAAAAGAAGGTTATAATTAATAGTATAATATGAATACGCTATAGCATCAGGCGACCGCGAGACAAGGAATAGGCGTGTTTTATACCATTCGCAATACGCGCTTAAGTTAGGATTGGTATATCTCTGGACTCCAATATAGTAGAACCTTGGTTAAGAGGGCATTCAAAAGGTCTTATTGTGTACTACCCACGTAATATTAGCGGTGATATTATTAAAAAGACTGAATAATCATAATTAAAATTGTGGAAATGTATATTTTTACAAAATGTCACGATATGTGGGTATTCAAAAATATCATTAACAACCTAAAGGTGTTCAAAAGTATCACAAAACCGTTCAAAATAGAAAAGATCAACCGACAACGCTTCAATAACAGGGCGGACAGGATGCTTCTCACTAAAATTAACTGCTGCTTCTCACTAAAATTAACACTGCTTCTCAGTAAAATTTGTACTTGGTTATGTAAATAAAATTGTGTACTTTATAAAGCTAAATGCCTCTGTCAATTCTGAAATATTCCCGCAGATGAACGTTATGTTGCAACTATTAGCAGAAAAATAATCAATAATAATAGAGAAACGATGGCTCTAAGGTTTGTAAAAAATGGCTTGATAATTTAATTGTTTTGTTATACGTCCGGTTAATTGGATGAATTTGTAAGTGTGTTGGGAAATGTGTTTCTCTTATGGCTTATCTGTCGGCCGGGATTACGCCGTGGGCCGATCTGTGTCTATTGTTGTATGTCTTGCGATGGAGGCGGTGTAAAAATGATATGAACTTTATCGTATTAAAGTTGCACGTATT
Organism: Druceiella hillmani; assembly: GCA_039881145.1. Lineage (NCBI taxonomy): Eukaryota > Metazoa > Arthropoda > Insecta > Lepidoptera > Hepialidae > Druceiella > Druceiella hillmani. The sequence goes on from JAYKKI010000012.1 coordinate 27,787,693, forward strand.
TAGTATATATTTTTTAATTTTTGAATTGAATATAGTAAGTTTAGACATAAAAACTAAACAAATGCAATTAATTTTAATGTGCTGAAGTTTACGCTCTGGATTTCATTTTTTCTAACAAACTCACGATGTTAAATAATTTTTTATTACTCGTATGGCGGTTTAATTAATAAGGCGGTTTAATTCAATATCACTCAATATATGTGAATTATATCTAATAACAAATGAATAATGTCCAATAATTAATTTTTAATAGGTTTATGTCATGACTTGGCAATATTCAATTGTTTAATGCACAAGTGCCTATATTATTAACTTACAGTAAATGAGCATTCTTTTCTAAGAGTCAGTTTCTATGAGACATTATTTTACGAAACACGATCATAACGGTCAAAGCCTCCGCAAATATTCACAATCTTCAAGTTTTCATTTACGTATATGTATATAACGATCATTTTGAATCCCCAATTTCTTACATTTATTCGACAGATTTAATCTTTATTACTGATAAGAAATCTTAATACGCATTGTTCGTTTTTTTAAAAATTCCTATATATATTTTCCCTGCGTCAGTTTTTGGACATGTTCGTAAACAGGATTGTATAATATTGTATTTAATTTAATTAATTTTAATCTAAATTGAATAATTGACCATAGAACATTTAGCAATTTTGGGATACTCTAAGCATACTTTACATTTACATTGGTGTATTTAAAAAAGCCCAGGAACATCAGCTGGGTCAATTGTCGCAAGTAGCTTGAACAAGAACGTTTTATTTGATAAGAAACAGTAATAGTTTTGAACAGAAGATTAGTCACATCAATGTCACGACGATTATAAAATATCAGCAATTAGAGTTGTGAACGTACAAAAGTGCAAAGGATAGACGAAATCTAATATGCTTGTTCAGATGACCGAACTATTTATACCCACAGTAAAACTTACGTAGATAGAAATAAAACTTAGCCCAGACATTTTAGAGAAAAAATAAAGTATTGTGTGAATTTAAGGATACATCTTAAGTTTTGATTAGTCAGTTAGCTTAGATCACGGCCATAAGGCAAAATATTTAAATCCCTCGTAGGTGTAACCCGTAGCCAAATATATACCTTCTTCGACTTTCCTAAATCTGTATATCGATTTTAATTGTACTTTGAAAGTGTAAAAAACAATACCCACTTTATGATCGTTTTGAAATATTTAAGATAAAAGGCAAATTATAACTGGGTTAAAATTTACGAAATTAAATACATTAACGCAAAATAAATTGGAAAACAGAGGTTTTTAGCAATTTCGAATTGTTATTTTCCAGAAAAAATAAGATCGGCGTATTAGCATATCACCACATATTAATTGTCATAAATTAGCGGGTAATTATCATCATACCGAGATAAATCTTAGGTGTTAACCAGTTTTCAAATTCAAAGAAACGTAAACCTTATGTAACTACCGTCATGAGAGTATTACATTACTAAAAATTTAATGAAAGTGAAATAACTCGATGAATAAATATAAACTCAAAGGTATCACTGATATCGTCAAAACATCAAAGCAAAAAATAAATAATAAAGAGAAATTATAACTTATTAATATATTTATATTAATAAGTTACAGGTATAATAAGACATTTATTTCTTAAATTTCAATAAATCCCTTATCAGAGAATTATCTTTGAAACGAATTTTTTTCATTCACAATTACATTATTCGGCATTACTTCATACTATTCAGAATCAATCTCGTCGGTATTTGTTGATAATCAGATCTCAGTGTTAAGTATCATTACCCAATGAAATACGTACTTTCGATATTTTCTGAGTATTAATTACCATTGTTAATAACCTTTTTGGTTAAAATTTCGCAATTTATATAATACAATAATATAATAAAATTTTAAACTTGTTATTTAAATAATGGTCTTAAACTGTTCTTTAATATCTAGAATCAAAGTGAAGGGTGCAAAAGAAACCTCGCTGTTATGTCTGCCCATTCGTTTACCTAGCCGTTTGACTTTTTATCTCTATGCAAAAGTTCGGCAACATATTTTTGTTTGATTTAATATCAACGTAATTTACAAGTGGCGTATATCTATATTATCCAAAAAGCTAACATTTTCTGAAAACTTAAGCATATTCGATTGTCTCAGATGATAGAAAAATAATTTTCTTCTAAGTAACTAACGAATGTTGTTCCCTACGTATATATGGAACTATTTTATAAATAACAAAACTATAAAAAGACTGGAAAAGGGTATTCATATTAAGTAATGTTATGTAGAAATAAGAGAATTCGCCAATACACAAAATGTTTCGATTATTTCTTCACCGGGAAGTGATAAGTATAAAAACGCTATTTCATTAGAAATAATATTTTAAAACATTCAAAGGTAATAAGATGACTGACCTGCAGTAAATAGATCCAGAGACCTAGAGATCAATCACTTAAATAAGAGCATTTAAAACTTGTGTATTTCAATGAAATGCCCTGAAATGTTACTAAACAGGATAATAAATATCTCTCAATATTTTCTTCCTTAGTCCGTTTTGCAACTGAAGCTGTTGTATTTATTCTATATCACAAGCCGTTGTCTTTGTTCTATATTTGCAAAATGAATTTTAAAAGATCAACGATTTTAATCAATTCCATATGCTAAATCTTCGTTCACTTATAAAAATACCTTTAAAGTCGTTAGAATTTGGGTTCGTGCGTAATGTTCTTACGGAAAAAAATGTTTAGAATTTTACATAACAAATAGTATAGTATTGTATGTTTTGCAGCATTTGTTTGATATATATCTAAATATGTTTAGTTTGATAGTCCAACTCTTGAAACATCCTGTATATGATAATAATGTTACCTGCTACTTTTATTGATTTTCAATCAATTGGATTATATTTTACTCCTTAGGTTATGGATGTTGCCTTTGCCCTGGAAAGAATACCCAACGAAATGTCACATGTCCATCTATTGTTTATTTAATAACAGATATTGTTTTAAAATTATTAATTTATTAGATAAAATTGACAATTTCGTTGTTAATATCGTAACAATAAATATTTATGCTATGCTACCATATTTACACAAAACAAACAAAAAATGCGTTCTCTCCAGAAATATCCCAGAAAAATTATATAATAATCTCGAAGCGGTCGTCGACAAGAGTTATTATCGACCACCACATACTAAAGTACAAACAGAAATAAAAATTCGTTAATTTTATCTGGAACATATATCTGACTTAAAGAATATTACGTATTTACAAGTAAGTATGAGTTGACTTTGCGTGAAAATTCCAAAAATACAAGCACTAACAAACTTGTAAATTCGAGTAGAATTCGCAGTGAAACCGTTCCGTACACACATATATACAAATATTTAAGCTATTTAAACATATCGCTCTAAATATAATTTAATGTCATCTTTAATATCGCTTCTGATTTAGGCCTAGTAACTCCATGTAATGTATAAATTTAAAGTTACTATCTCGTTTTGTTCAAAAATTGACTAACGATGGCAGACTGACAGACAGAGTTGCCGCAACAATATGTGCCCATTTTGGATCCTCCGAATACGAAATATTTAAAAAATGTAATCATTAGACAGATGTTGTGCATATAAACATTTGTAAATACTATCATTATATGCATTATCATTATATGCATTATCATTATATGCATTAATTCAAATAAAATTTAATTAAATGAATAATAATATTAATAGAAGGAACTCGCTATTAGTGATATTACATGCTATGACCGACTATACGCCTCTTGCCTGAGAAAATTCAGAAATTATAGTTTTATGATGATTATATTAAATTAATAAAAAATCAATCCATTTATTCAAATATACAAACTGCAATATTAAAATATAGCTGTTTTTATGGATTTATTAATATATCCAAAATGTAATTGAAAGCCTTAAACGGACAGCTCACTATTAAGCAATAAAATCTCTTTTTTTTTTTAAAAAGTTTTTAAAATTTCGTCAGTTAATAACTCCACGTTTTGAAAACAGATATTGACAAGATCTCTGGTAATTACCTGGTAATACTGGCAGTTACCTGACGGTATTATAATAATAGCTCAATAATAATTTAAATTTAGCATATTTAAGCCAGCTTTTGTTTCAAAATTTCTCTTGATATTCTTAGGAACACGTGTACTGCCTAAAGTGGTTGCGAAACTGGTAGAAGGTCTAGAATGGCAGATGGTGTCCCACATAGATGAACCGTGGTACTGGTATTAGTCTCAGAGTTCGGTAGCAGAATGTTATCATCCTGATTTCCTGGATTTGGTACATCTCGTTCCTCATCCGAGTCATGACCTAAATTATGATCATCCAGTTCCAATAGTATGATGGATCAGTAACATCATAATCATCTCAGTAGTCTAGGCCATCTTCACTATCTTTCTATTGCCCCATAATATTTGCAATTCCTCAAACGTCAAACGTGGATGCCTCGAACTCATGTAGAGCCTGGAAGAAAAAATACACATATCCGAAATAAAGTAATGAAATATAATACTTTAGCGTAATTATCCATTACTGCATCACAACAGAACTATGACTTCCCTCTGTAAATATAATAAAAAACATCTGAATTACATCACATTAATTAAAATCAATATCTCACCTCCACTTTACAAAAATTTCAAGTCGATATTTTCAGTACTTCTAACAAAAAAAAACCATTAAAATAGCGTGCGAACAACACAAACCGGTTGTGATAGATTCCTCATTTCGAGTTGCCATAAAATACAAGCAACGCTATCTAGTACAAAAGTGCTAATGTGATGAATTAAATGTTTTGTGGTTGACATACATTGCTGCGTTTTAAGGTGTTTATTTATTTATCTAAACTACTACGTGGGTTCGAATGGTATGATACAGAACTGCAATTTGGCGCCGCAAAGGGTTAAAAACATACACACTAATTATCATATTTTTACGTAAATAAGAATTCAAATACAAAAGGTGTCTTCTCAAATAGATATTTTTGTAAATATCTTCAATGTACAGACAGGACAATCCCACAGATTTATTATCCTAACTAATATAATGCTGTAGTATGTTTGTATGTCCTTCTTTCATGTCACAAAGGAGTTAGAGGTCCCCGTGATTTCTTTCACAAATATAGCAGAAGGATTAATAAATATCAAAGAATATTTTTGTTGTGAGAATATACTTGATTAAACTGAAAAAGTACACAAAGTGAATACTGAAACTTATTTTGACGAAATTAAACAAATCACAACATGTTATGCATATACGATTTTTTAATTACAAATTTTATTCTTAATTTATAATTCAGTCATTTTTAACGCAACTTTATCACCTATTTAACAAAAACCAGTCATTCTAAGGTATCGAAATTTATAATTCTTGCAAATTTAGAAAGGTGCCGCATAACATTAAAATACTACTCCTTATATCATTCTTATATTTCCTTATGTTATACGCAATAAATGTTTTTTTTAATAATCAACAAAATTACAAAAATATTCAATTCTAAAAGCGAGGTCTTGTGGCCCATTAATATTCAAATGAGCTTTACAATTTTGCCCAGTAACTTTGCTTGTGAATGTCATGTCTTTTGTAAACTCGCTCGCGGATGCAACCTCAGATGGTAAAGTTTCTCTGATCGCATTCAAACATTAGATAATATTTCAGTTGCGTATATTATACGGTGGTAAAGGCAATATTAAGATATATTATCATTAACCACTCTACACGATGAAATATTTCTTTACCGAGCAACGGTATGAACGCTATAAAAATTCTAGCTTTTGAAATGTCTGGAGTGTAAAGAAAGTGTGGAGAATGATCGATTTTATATTTATTCAGAGTCATTTTATTTTTAATTTTTACATAATACTCACATGTTAATTACATAAGGTCTTTGTTCTCATTGGATATGCAATATGGTTACATTTAAAGAAAAATTGTTGATAATTTTTTTTCGTAATAGCAACACGCAAGGTACAAATCTTGCCTTGATGACCGTTACTCGTTGATTTGTTACAATTAAAATGAGATGATAAGCTTATATACAGATCCTAATTTTGCACAAATTAAGAGTTTGAGAAGACTAAACAATTTTGTTATATTTTCCATTTACCTTACTTTAACATGTTTAATTTCGTAGATTTTTACCCAGTTTTAATTTTCCTTTTTGTTTTAAATATCTCTAAATGACCTTAAAGTGGTTATTGTTTTGTTAAAACGACAAACGGTAGTGACGGCGGTTACTTCAATTTTAATTCTAATTTCACTTTTTATGATTAATACATTTCTAAATTACATGGTGTTTTTCAATATTATAAAATAAATACTGATATATAAGGTGTAACATAAATTTTGCTTAATTGTTCATCAAGTATATATTTTGAGCAACTTGGGACAATTAACATGAATAAATCCCACTAACATTTGATTTATTTATTCATTTAACAAACTCAGTGTACTAAATAAATGGCATTTACATAAAACGGTCTTATTTTAGGATTCATTTTTAGGAAAAATTTAATTGATGGCATATAGCTTTAATATGATCAAAATTGTACATGTTGCGGTAAGTTGAGATTAGAAAAATTAGAAGATAAAAACATTTAAGCTCTAGAATTTAAAGAAAAAGGTGATGTAGGAAAGGACAAAGGGCAAGGACTCTACTTTGGTGATAAAAGACTTTTTGTTAATATTGTATGTTCGGAAATAAGGAGTTTGAATAAATTGATGGTTTAATAAAAATTATAGTTTGTACGGCTAGTATTAATATTACATGGAATAAATTCTAAGAAATAAGAGGTATAACTTTTCCATAAAATTTACAATTTGTGAGTGAGTTCAGCAATGAAGTTATGAACTAAACTACTGTAGATAATATTAGGATATATTAAAAGACGTCAAGTGAACTGGAAGTGCATTGAGTTAAAGTATTTAAATGCACTGATAAAATTGGTAAGTACCAGTGTACCGCCTCAAGTATTATTCATAATTGGGAATATACTGGCATTAAGCAACATAGTAATTGATATATTGTATTATAATTAAATATGTGGCCACGGGTAAAACCCACGGGGAATTTAAATATTTTGCCTCGTGGCCGTGATCTAACCTAAAATGTCTGGGCTAAGTTTTGTTTTTAACTATGTAAACTTTGCAGTGAATGTAAATAGTTCTATCATTTAAATACAAATTTTGGAGTTCGTTTATCCTTTGCATTTTTTAATGTTTATGAACGTATTTAATTGTAATTTGTGATCGTCGTCACATTGGTGTAATTAATGTTCTATTCAAAATTATCCCTATTTCTTACAAAAATAAATTTCTTGCTTGTACTAGTTAGCACAATCGAAAACTCTCTATGTACAATGTTTATTCTAGTTAAAATATTATTCAAAATCTTAGAGATCCCAAACAACATGCTAAATCTTAGCAAGTTACAGTAACCACTACGTATAATTAATTATAAAATTCGCCCGGGACAACTAGTTTTAATAGTGTTAGCAACGCAACTGAAGCGCTTATCGCTATGACAATGTAAGTTTTTATATTAACATGATAGTAATTAATAAGAACAATTATTTCGTTGCGTGTTTGGCTTTGTTTAAATTTGGTTTTAAATTGATTTTTTTAAATCAGATAAATGGCTGTGGTGATCTGATTATGACGACCCTTAGTTATATATAGTTTTAATTTTATATTGTATCTCCATATAGAATCGACTTTGCATGAACTAGATACTTTGATGTATGTGTCAAAGTTTTTAAGAAAAATTGAAATAAAATATGTTTTGATAATATGCGAACATTATGCATTTAAGAACTTCCAGGTATATATGCTTATTTACTTTTCACTAAAGGTCGATATGCTAGATTTCCAATCAATATCAGTCGATATATTGTCCAATGGAAAAATTGTCTACTGAGTGTAAAAATTAATATGTAGAAAACTCTGTGTAACTTTTTTTCTTTTTTTAGAGTGAAATATTATTTTCTAAGTCACAAAGGCTTTAAAAACAAAATACAGATATTATTGTAATACCAAGTTCTGCAATGTTGTGATTTCTTAACAAATTTTTGCTACTCTAATAAATTATACCGTTTTATTTGCCAGATTTTTCAGAGTTTAATTAATTGGTAATTAATTTCCTAACAATAATAAGGGTCAATTTACTATTCAGAATTTATTTTAGTCTTGAGTGGTCGTTATAAATTATTTAAGAATCTACATTAAGGTATTTTATTTCACATGAGATGAAATACAATTGATCCATTTTATAACATGCAATACTGTCGCCATCCTATTTTCTGTCGCATTCTGAGTAAAAGTGTCAGTAAACGCTACTGAGCTCTAAATATGTTAAGTTCGTGTAACGTTTAGAATAAAGTTAATGTCTCGAGCGTAATTGGGAAAAATATAGTTCTCGAATAAATTTACATAACAAATAGGTCTGTCATACTTTTCTAATTTTAGCAGCAGTAACAGCAACATTAACTGATGTAACTGAACATGTATCATGTATCATTGATAATATTCAAGTTAAAATATAGGTTGATATCCAGTAGGCTATTTTCAACAAATAAACCCGTCACGTAATATCAGATGTAACATGACAGGGTTTATTTGCTCGTATGAATTTTTTACGGCAGCTACTTACTTTCAATTGACAAATTTTCAAAAGTGGGGTTTGACGGCTAACTTTCAATTGTTCAAATCAAGGTCGGATAAATATATCGTGATAGAGTTTAAAATTACACAACTACACATTTTTATGCTTGAAAATAATGAAAATCGATTCAATGTTTATTTATACATACTATTAAACCGAAAAATTGAACAAATTATCTAAAGTCTCATAATAAAATAATTGAATACAAAAATATTGATATTCGAATTATCGTTTACTTGTGTGTTTGTTTATGTATAAATTACATAAAAACTACTAAACTATTTCAGATGTTGTTTTCAGAAGAATGGAAAGATCAACTAGAAATAATATTTAGTTTTTATTTTACTGCAAATGATTCGTTGCATCGGAAGATATACGAAATTAATATTTAAAAAAATTATTTTACATGCCATTAGTACAGCACCATAGAAATGCCTGGCCTCACGATGCATAGTAATTACACAAGCATAAATTTTTTTGGATGGATTCTCAATATGACTTATTTGAATCTAACACTAACAAAGGAACTATTATGCACAATAACATTTAACGGTGATCTAATAACAGTCATCAAATATATTAAGGCAAAAGTAAATAATAAGTGCAGAAAACTTGGAAAAAATAAAATGTATATTGTTTATATGTACGTCAATAGATGGCGCAAAGTATATTTTAAATTGCGCATTAAAGTGTTTCATTTGGACGTACATTGGCAAATTGGGAGTAGCCAGAACTGAAGTGTGGAGTAGTGGAGTCTTCTCTTGTTTAAAATTTTAATCTTTTATCAATAATTATAATTACTTTGGTAGACGTAAGTTTGATTATTAAATACTTGATTCACTGTATACATGAATAAAATTGAAGAATTAGTACATATCTAGAAGGTATTGAAAAAAATTGCATTATCAAACGGATAAATATTCCAGAACAAAAATATTGTTTCTGGAATATTTATCGGTTTGTCTATTAGCCTGTTTATTTGTTTGACTACCACGATGAAGTTTTATTGGAGAATTATGTTGGGTCCGTCAAAAATATAGGCTATGTATCGTCACAATCAAAAGAAAATATGGTAATTTGGCATTTAATTACAAAGTGTACTTACTTAAAAGAAATATTACATTCATAATTACAATAGAACTCGAGTTAAGTTTAAAATTAACTTAATATTATCTAACGCACCCAAACGCAGTTGCGGGCCCAATTAGTAGGTAATAAATAAGTTTACATAAAATATATAAAACTGCCTTTTGAATAAATACTTTCTCTCCACTTAGAATAAGGACCTCACTACGGAAGAGAGTTTATTTATAACTTTTATCTGGGTAAATGACTCATTGAATGATATGGGACAAATGGCAAATTATTTTCTTTTTTATTTCCAGTATCTTCGATAAAGCTACCTCTAAATGACACCACTAAATAAAGAAATAAAATTGTTTGACTAATTTCCCGCATCACTGAAATAGTCAAACTTTACCACAAGAACATATAGCGGTGTATTAGATAAGACCCAGGAGTACAATGGAAAGACAAAATTTTTGTCCATATGTATATGTATACTTTTTGTACATAAATGTTTAATCTATTTTCCATCCCTAAATATTGTTTTCTTATCAAGATAGGGATGTAAAAATACTCAATACTAAATCACAGTTCCCATAGTTCTGGAAAAAAATCACGTTTAAATATTTACGTGTTCAAAAGTTATCGCCATAAAAATAAAATTTTATTCTGATATTTACTTACTGAGTAGCTCGTCAGTACATTTAGAGTGCCATAATTATTAAATTTATTTTTAAATTTGACAAGTTAAATTTGGATTACACAGGTCATTAAACACTTAAGAACACGAAATTTAAATAGTAAACGGAAATTTAAAAAAATTCTAAAACCTAATTTGTCTGCCCTTCATTAAAATCTCAATTTTGTTTTGGTAAAGAATACTAATATTGCACACAGTAAAACTTTTATTCACATTAATGTTTTGGGTGGATTATCAATACAACTTCACAAAGAATTATTTGAATCTAACACTAATAAAAAATTGCGTTGTACTAACAATTTTTAACGATAATAATACTCGTTAAAGTGTTATTTAACCCAGAGATATTAGAGAGAATAAAGAAAATAGGAAGTCAAATTTAAAAAAAACATATTAATTTCCAAAATAGAACATCAAAAGGAAAATGATAACATTATGCTATCGAACGCTATAAACCGAACAGGAATGAAGAGATTACCAAAAAACCGTAAGATCTTGCCATAAATTAAACATTAAAGTCAATAGATCATTGCGTATTGTTAAAAAAATTATTTACTAGCGCAAATATAGCCGTTAATTTTGAGTAAATAAAGTACAAACAGGGGGAAGTCTAATTTGAAAAACATATTAATTACTGAAATAACATTTCGGAAAGGAAAATTATAACATTGGGCTTTTAAACATTATAGAACGCACAGGAAAGAACAAATTACTAAGAAAACCTGTTTATGATCTTGACTAACATAATTGTTTCTCACCGTAAACAGAGCATTTCTATTGACGTAAATAAAGTGAAAAAAAGTTAAAGCCTAATTTAAAAAAATGTATTTAATTAATCAAATAAAATTTTGTTAATTGGAATGATAAGATTGAGCTAACAGACGCTATAAAATAAATGACAATAAACAGATTACAAAAATGTCGTGGGGACTGCGCGCGAAACTTAAAAGCTACAATCAGTATTAGCTTAAATAGGGCCTTTATTTCCGTTAAATATTCCCCAATCGAATAACCATTTCACAAAGAAGATAATCGCCAGTGAAAGGTTTGTAAAACTTAAATATCGTATTCAGTTCAAATATTTTCGTTAATATCGAAAACAATTTACTTTAATTGAAAATTCATAATTAAAATCGATAATTTACCTATATATTAATACCTGAAGAGAAACTTTGTTCCCATTTTTAAACATGTTATGCGCACGCAGGAGTGGGAGGTTTTGGCATAGTTAAAGTTTATATAAAGAAGAATTGAAGAAAGCTAAAATGTTGTGTTTAGTATGTATTACAAATATATTAAATTATATATTACAAATACATTAAAATACTTACTGTTTAAGTTCAAAAATAAAAGATTTATTATTTACGTTCATACCGTCAATGTCAGACACATAATAGTCTGTGGTCAAACAATTGCACAGAGCAGAGATTTTCACCAAAGAATTTTAAAGTGTCAGATTGAATAAATTTCGAGCTGTGAATTTTGTGTGATTTCAAATGTTCCTTTTTAAATAGTCTATGGAAAAAGCGAAAAAGCATTGATTTTATATTTTGTTTAATAGATATCTGCATTTTATATTTTAGTGAAACACAGCTTGCATAATACACACCTGTTGCAAGAGAAAGATGTTAAAGCAGCAAATTGAATTGAATTTCTCTCGCCTACCTATCAGTGTTTCCGACGAAGTGAAAAAAATATTTCAACTACTGGGCGACCACTAGTACATAATGATTATGGGTCCTTGTAATATTTCAAAAACATTATGATATTACCTTATCAATGCTGTATAATAATATTTTTGATTTCTTTAATTCTATTGATGATGGTTTCACTTTTGATAACAATTTAGCCCAAATAACTGAAAGGACTTTCCGGTATCTCTTGGTAATAGAAGGATAGCTAAAGCCAACACACTTAAATAAAGGTATAAACACTATGATGAAATTACTAAATTTACAACTCTGCTTTGCTCGCATTTCAACTACAATAAAGAGTAAAAATATCTTTTAGCGTAATTTCGCTATAAAAACACATATTTCCCAAATGTATTAATTTAAACCATTCCCAATATTGATATATTGGGAATTATATATTGGAACTTGTTTTCCCAAATATTAATTTAATTAATTCCATAATGAAATATTTTGATTCGCATTAAAAAATGTATTTCAACATTATCTTAAGTATACTGTCAAAATAAGAAAATAACTGTTCAAATTTTTGACTAACCAATTTCCTATTTCAACGAAGAAAAGTGTTGTGGTCTAACAACATATAAATAAAGCTATGCTTGATGTGAAAAATGTTAAGCGTTCTTTTCTGTCCCTATTAAAGGTTGAGTTTCATTTAATTACAAATTGTAAGGAAAATTAAATTTAAATCGGTTAGAATAGGCAATTTCCTTATTTCGATTAAAGTTAATATGGAAAATGAAATGTAATGGAAAAAATATGTCGAGCTCAAGTAGAAATCGCACTTCGAGATTTTCATATACATTTAAACGTTCATAAATATTTTATGGTACCTAGCATTTCTAACGGAACTATGAATTTTCCACAATACGTATATGTTGGCTACTATGTCTTTCACGGGTGTAAAAACAAACTAATATAATAGTGTATGTTTCCGTGTATAATTTAAAATCAATAATATCTGGATTTTTTCCTATACTTGAGCTATAACAACTCTCATTATGTCGACTTTCAAGATTGTAGGTCGACAGGAAATACACTATAGGTTTTGATGATCAAAGAGTACGACTATTTTTTGTTGCGTGAACTTCAGCTTTCGGTTTTTTGTAATTTTTACAGTAACCTAAGGCAAAAGGTTACAATATGCGATATTAATTTCAACTTGATGGCTCAAGTTGTTCCTAAAAAAACGGCTTTGATAGATAAATGTAAGGACGGACGGATGGACAACCAAGTGATCCTATAAGGGTCCCGTTCTTTTCATTTCAAGGCACAGAACATTAAAGACAAAATCTTTTTGAAGTTATACTTTGTTAGGCGCGTTATGAAAAAATGACAAGAGTTAAATTTTAGGATCCGCGCGCACGATGCAACAAAATCGACAGGGTTAAGTTGTTCACTAAACATGCGTACAGTACATATACATATACTGATACTATATCCATGATGGTTATTGAAGTACTTGAAAATATACAACACGTGTTTTATATTCATACAAATCTAAGTTATATCTGTGATTTTACATAATATTTTTAGTAATTGAAATTTAATAGTAGTCCATATAACAAAAGCATTCGTTTATTTTGAACATTCGTGATATAAATAATATCTCTTAGTATTTTAAAATATATTTTAAGTGTATTTCTAGAAGTGAGTTTAAGTTTCATTTTGTATTTATTTACGGTATAACTTAATATTTATCATTGATTAAATACTTAAAATTAATAAATTACAATCAATTTTCAGCATTTACTTTCTTTATTAATTAAACTTTATTTGATTGTAAATAGATTTTACCAACCGTATTTATAATCATGATCCAGTCCTTTGATTATTTTATTTCCATTAATTATTTGCGTGTTAAATAAAGTTATTCTTGTATTATGCCAAATAAGTGTAACTTTTAACGCACGTACATAAGTACAAACACAATGTGTTTTGTCTTTTCTAACTTGCTTAACACATTAACACTAAACTGTAAGTTGATTAAAATTTTATTAAGAAAATTAAATAAATAGGATTTGAACGTCACTATATTTTATTCCATTGCATCATTAAATGTTACTACAGTCTTAGTGTTCTGTACTTTAAAAGAAAAAAAACGGAACCAATATGAGATTATTCACGCGTGCGTCTATCCGTCTGTCAACTTGGAATTCGACGAACGATTTAAAATATTTTATAGAAATTTTAAAGGCTAAATAAGCACTCCAAAAAAACGAAGTTTAAAAGGACAAGTCATAAGGGTCCCAAAAATATAATTTTGGGTAGCATATTTTCAGAGTAGAAGGCAAAATATGCAAAAGGAATATTCCCCTCTATTATTTTCCAATTATTAAACCTGAAATTATGAAAAAAACTGTGTTTTGAAGCCTACGCAAGGATTATATGAAGACGGTGATTCTTGATGTAATAGTTTTTGGGATATTGACGATAATCTATACTTAATTATATTAGGTTTTGTTTAATTTTAATTGCACTAGGAAATCCATATTAAATATGACTCAACGTATATTATTTCACTTAAAATGATGAACAACGTAAAAACATTACAATATTATACCTTTTTACTGGTATATATTGGAATATGTAAGGATATGTTTACTTTTAGAGAATCGTTTTGTTATAAATTTATTAGTTAAACTTTTATATACTAAATTGGCTCATATCTATCATAGCGAATACAACATATACGTACCATTCAAAACAAAATCATGATTTAAGAATAAAATGTCAAGAAATCCGATACCTTTTATAGTTAGTAGTTAGTGCTTTCTATCTTTTGAATTCATAACTTCTAAAGAAATACTGCTTATAAAAAATTAAAATATTTTATTACGAATTTTGCCGCGCAATCCTACATTGTAATCCTCGCAAAAAAACTAAAGCTTTATGTCGAACTTAGCCCCAAGAAAACGTCGCCCTTGATATATTTAGTACAATATACAGATTTCATCGAAGAGGGACTGAAATTTTATGGACGTAGC
The DNA here is from genome assembly GCA_039881145.1 of Druceiella hillmani. Lineage (NCBI taxonomy): Eukaryota > Metazoa > Arthropoda > Insecta > Lepidoptera > Hepialidae > Druceiella > Druceiella hillmani. The sequence continues at coordinate 27,802,807 of JAYKKI010000012.1, forward strand.
CTTTTCCACGTCCACATAACAATTTTTGTCCTCGATTGCGTCTCGACCGATACTTTCCGGACCCAACCTCACTTAACCGGCAATATCAGCCAAATAATATTTCCTTAAAGATTCATTAACAAATCTTTACCGACCGGCCAAAACACTGATAGTAAACAAAAACCAATTCTTGGGGTGGGCGGAGAATATGAATTAGGTCGGGGGACCGAACAAACAACGCGGAATGAATAGGGATATAATTATGGTTGGCGAGGGCGCCTTTCTTTTATATCGATTATAATGCAGGGACACAAAAGCGGGATGAACTATTCACGAGGCACCGAGTAATATACAGCCCCACATTGTCGACTGAAAAGTGAAATTTTGTGTGAGGAACCTACTGTATACGGTAGGTATCCGTAAATACATCCTTTCGTGTGTATGAAGTCAGTTTCGTGAATGAAACTAATGGTTTTGGGTACAATAGATTTTGATACGCTTCGGTGCTCATAAAAGTAAAAAAAGCTATATAAAATAACATGTAATAAGCATATTACTGTTCGTAGCTGTATTTTGGTGTGCTGTTAGAGACATCAATACATATGTGTATATATATATATATATATATATATATATATATATATATATATATATATACACACACACACACACACACACATATATATATATATGTGTGTGTGTGTGTGTGTGTGCGTGTGTATGTGAGTATGTAAGCATGTTATACTACTAGAATACTTTCAGTCCAATTCGGATCACCCATAAAATATATAGATATTTTAAGTAACTAAAGGCGTTAGAACTTATTCATTACACTTTTATAAAAACGTTACAGGTTACCAGTGTTCAATGATAAAGAAGTGAGTAATAAATGCGTAAAAACTAACGTACACTATATTAACAGAGCCAATTTAATGTTAAAAATTGAACCGAATTGGAAGGATGCAAAGCAAAAGTCAATTTCCATACATTCCTACTTACATGGAAGTGAAGGTGATATCTATATATAAGAATACATTTTGCAACGTCCATAACATTGTGAAGTGAACTTTGTAGATCAACTTTTGAAAGAACATGAGAGTTTGAGACGCTGAAATATCATACATTTATAAAGAGGCTATCTGAAATAATAGAAATATTACCACGCAATACTTTGAAAAGAATGAAGTATCTGTACGTTTTTCTGTAGCTCAAGGAAATGGAAGTTGTCCGGTGTGCACGAAAAAAATAGTGAAGATAAAAAAAATATGTTACATTCGGTACAAGCATCTACACTTTTTCAAAATTTTCCAATATACAATAGCACATAATAATTCTTGAAAAATAAACTCTAATTCAAGTTTATTGGAATTAATAATTTATATTATGAAGTAAATGAAAATTTTACATAACCTTATTTGTACTGCGCAATATAAATAAGAAGGTCGGGGAGGACCAACAATTTGGTATTATACATTTGAAAATATATGTTTAGTTACTATATATTTAATCTTCTGATTTACACTCTACAGAGCGAAGAGCTCGAGCTGATACACAGGCTTTAAGTGATAGGACCACTAGCACCGCTATGATACTATTTGTTAAATAAGTAATTCAATTGTAGTTCAATGTAGGTCTCGATTATCAATTATCGTGCCCGAATTATCGATAATGTGTAGTATTCCTCTACTTGTCCAAAGCTTGTCACTGAAAAACATAAAAACAAAACGTTTCCCTCGTCGTGGGATCTAGTTCATTTCCCGAGGAAGTGAATAGATGTGGTTTGTGCTTTGAACCGTACTTAATATTTTAAGGGGTTTGATCTTAAAATCCCAAATGTCGTCGTCTGTCTTTAAAGCGTGATAATAATAACGAAAAACCTGCTTTCATTAAAAAGGTTTTTGTTAATATAATTTTAAAATCTTTAATAGTAATAAGTAAAACGTATTGGTATTACTTATACACAACATGTGATATGATTTTTTTCTCTTTTGAATGAAAGTGTAGCCACAGATGTGCGAATCTGTTTCGTTCTTAATTAGCATAATAGTTTCGTTGGACCAAGACATTATATTAAATGATCATATGAGGATCTAATATTTATGGAATATGTTTTAACATTGTAAATCTAACGCTATAGTTATTATTTATTATATAATGAGATATTTTTTATTCTGTCACTATTTTCTTAGTATATTCTATATAATAGTGTATATGGACCTTTAAACATGCTTGTTCAATCGGTTGATACACTCATAAAATGAAAAATCCAGTTATTGTTCAAATTTCTTAAAATGAAATGCGTTAAAAATAGTTTTGACTGTATATTTCTTGAAACTTGCAATTTTTTATGTTTTTTCGGATAACAGTTTCTACGTGCTCAAGATCTGGTATTTAGCATTTAATATTTTTATAATATTGTTTATTATTAAAAGAAATATGTCATTGCTTATAATGTATGGTATTTCAAACAGTGAGTAGTATTTTAATCTTATGCAGCAAATTAGTAAATTTGTAAGAATTATGAGTTTCGATATCTTAGAATCACTAGTTATTAACAAAGCGAATTAATAAATTGATTATTAAAGTTCATAGATTGGGTAACCCTATATCTAGAACATGTTGAGATTAGTTAAATTTTGTGAAAATTCGGTTCCAGAAAATAAGAAAATTCCTTAGTCACAGAAATTGTGCTTTTCGTCTTAAATTAGTTCATGGTACTAGCGTACTTCAAAACTATTGTGCGTCTGTTTTATCTACTATGTATCTAGCATGCATACTGAGCTTCCTGGAATATACTGTGCCTCTATTATTTTCCCTTAATAAAAAGGATTCTGTGACTAATAATCTAAATATTCTACTAATTTTTATTTTCATACTGGTTCATTTTACTGTACACAAAGAATATTACACGCGTAATATTAAAAAGTTTGGGCATTTAACTTCAAAATAAAAAAATTATTTGCATTTTAATATATTGATTCAAATTATTAAATTCTGTTCGTTTATTGAGATAATAGACTGTCACGAATTTCAATAATTATTTCTCATTTAGAAATAATTACTAAAATTCGTGACAGTCTATTATCTCAATAAACGAACAGAATTTCGTATAATATAAAGTTTTCTAAAGGAAGCTGAAACGGTATACTTTTTAGATCATAGATTTTTATATGGCTCTTGGTATTTAGAAAGAAAGCTGATGTCATAATGATAAGTCATTTTATGTATAAGAGGTGACTCATGACATATTATGTTGCAGAGAAATTTCAAAATAAAACCGGGATTAAATATGAGAAATTTGAATTCTTATTATACTATTGTTATAATGTCTTCGGTTGTTAATTAACATGATCCTGCCAACATCTGTTTTCTAAACGTGAATTTATTACCTTTTTTAAAATACGGTTTTTCTCGAATTTAGGAAAATTTTAGGTTTCATGGCTTATTCGTGAGCTGTCAGTTTAAGGCTTTCAATTAAACTTTAAATATATTACCAAATTCATTTCAAAAAATTATTCTGAAATTTTATTACTACAGCTCGCACATTTGAATAAACGAATTTATTTTTTATTAGTTTAATATAATCTTTATAAAACTATGATTTCTGAATTTTATCAGACAGGAGGCATATAGTTTGCCACAGCATGTAATATTACTCTGAGTAAACGAACTCTTGACACTGCATTAGTTGTGACCTTTCTGCTATTATTATCATTTATTTTAGTTAAAAGTAATTAATTAGCCGAACAAGTTCACCCAACATTTTCTTTATATAATGACTATTATAATTTCATGCATTAAAATAGGAGGTTGACAGCCAATTAAGCTACTATTCCATTTCTTAAATATTAGCTTGCGTTTTGGCCAAACAATAAAATAAAAAAATATTTCCACTCCTACAAAAATATGAAATTGTTTCCCTATTTCAGTATGAGAGCGTGAAAGTGAGTCTGTTAGGCAAAACGAATTTTACCGGGGTAATTATGTTTGTCAGTTTTACAAAAATAAATATAGGAATTCGCGTCAAAAAATGATAATCGGAAAGGTGAAAACTTCCTTCCTTGAATCTTTAAAGTCTATGTTTCGCTATGTTATAAGAGAGTACACTACATTCATCATTTTGCGTGGCTTTCTTTTCTATGGAATTTATAAGCCAAGAGCACTGTAAGTTCTTTTAGAGGAATTTGTTTTTTTTTTATTATTTGCCGACTAAAATTCAGTTGATAACTGAACAGAACTTCGAATACCACGCCCATTATTTACCGCACCAGCGATGTTCAAGAAGTCTCTATGGCATTCTAAAGTCATAAAAATAAATTATATTTGGATAAATTTAATAACGCTTTTATATTTATACACTAGAAACTATGTATCAATACTATATATTAGATCCTGAGTACATTGCAAAGATGAAATGTTAATTATATATACAATAAAATATGTCACAACTTTTCCTACTCGATGTGAAGGGAAAATAGTAAGGAATGTTATATATTTACAAAGGTCTACGCACGACGTCTATTTAATAAATAACATTTTGAAAGTAGCGTACTCAAAGGGTACAAACGGACAACCCTATTGCTGTGGTAACGCTGAATGTCTGCCAGTTAAATTTCTGAACGAAATATCATAGTATCTAGAAATGTATACATCACATGCAGTTCCTAGGCTCAAACCAGAAATGATACTAAAGATAACTCAAAATTGTGTTTGGAAGGTGCTTCCCTATATGTAAAAGGGAGATTTTTTTCTCGAAATTGCCATATGGGATAGAAATAAAAAGAGCTCTCTCAATAAAGACAAATCTCTTTTTATTTTTTTTCCATCGATTTACTATTTATGATGAATTTTGATGATCCACAACAAAATTGACATTTTTAGACCGATTTTCCGCCAACCATATTTCTGCATCAAAAAAACTCCTACGTAGGAAACTATAATTCGTCTCTAATATTTCTCAAGCACAAATGAGCCAAAATATAACAGTGAAAAAGTTATGAGCTAACAAACCAAAATATTTTTGAGAAATTGTTGGTATTTTTAAGTCTGTGAAAAGTATAGTACATACTATGTGTAATATGCGGTAAAAATGCTACCAATATTTGTAAATATTTTAATAAATATGCTATGTACTCTTAAATGTTTATATTTATTTCACTACAGATTCTACTCGACTTCACAAGTTTATTATTGTTTGTGTTGTTGCAATTTCCATGCAGACAATTTGTAAATACGTAATATCCTTTAATTTCGCGTAGATTCAACATAAGTTTTGGATAAAATTTAAAAAAATTGTAGTCCCGTTTGTACTTTATTGTGCGGTGGTCGATAATGAGTCATGTCGATGACTGCTTCGCGATTAACATTATCTGGAATATTGGTAGAGGGAAATCATTTTTCGTTTGTTCTACGAGTAAGTAAATATGGTAGCACAGTGTATAATAGTAAACACAACAAAAACAAATATATTGTTATGATATTAATAACAGAGTTGCCAATGTACGGACTAAATAAACAATAGACGGGCACATGATATTTTATTGGAGATTTTTTCTACGGCAGCGGTCAAATCTGTAACCTAATAAATAAATATAATCCAATTGATTAACATTGTTATTGTATATTGACAGTTTGGATATCGATCTAATTAGTATTCAGATACATATCACACAAATACTGCAAGACAATTTTGTACTCTATGTTATGTAAAATTCGCAGAAAATTGTTTTAATTAAAGACATTAGGTAATACACTTGAACACAAATGCTGATAAATTTAAACTTGTCTTTCTAAGTGAATTTCTTTCATGAAACTTGACCTTTTGAAATGGCTTGTCACATAAAAAAAATACAGTGGATTCAACTGCAAAAACAAACTGAGAGAGAAAATATTCAGAGTTGTTAATTGTCTTGTTAGTAATATTTCACGGTAAGACCGTGAATTATTACATTGAAATACACAAGTTCTAATTGATCTTCTTTAAGTGACTGGTCTGTAATATATTTGCTGCTAGTCAGTTAATTTATTGTCTTCGAATATTCCAAAATATTTCTTTCAATAAAATAGTGTCCGCCACTGGTTATGGTTCCTCAAAACGTCGTTATATTTATCCCTTCTCCCTTAATTTTAATCGTTTTAGCAGTGAGGTTCTCGGGATAGAAATTTGCTAAACATTTTGTATATTGACGAGTTCTCGTATAGAATACGATGAAAAGCTATTGTATTTAATACTTCTATATAACTGATTTTTCTATGTAACATTACGGAACACGTCTTAATTCTTCCGGTCTTTTCATAATATTTTTATTCCTAAAATTGTTCCATATGTACGCATGGCAGAAACTTCACTAGTCGCTTAAATGAAAATTATTTTTCTATCATTTGAGGCTATCAAATATACTTGAGTTTTAAGAATATTTTACATTTTATATGACACTGATACAAGCTATTTGCAAATTGTATTAACATTAATTTATTTAATCTACAGATTGCAGAATTTTTGCAGAGACAAAGAGCCACGGCTAGGTGAACGAATGGACAGACATAACAATGAGGTTTCCTGTGTACCCTTCATGTGCCTGACCATTAAAATTATATCGAAAAAAAGTAATATAAAGGCCTCAATTAATTTTGTTTTTAAGAGATGAAGAATCAGAAAGTATGTGTTTCATTCAGTAATAATACTTAACCCTGAAACCTGGTTATCAAACAAGACCAACGAGAATGATTCTGAACAGTGTAAAGTAATAATGAATAACGTAAATGTGGAAGATAAAAATTGTTTTGATAGATAATTCCTTGACAAAAGGATTCACTAAAATTTAATTAGAAATAATTTCATTTACGGAACCGATTCATACTGACAAGTTACAGATCCTCTTCATTATTTTTTTTGGTTTGACATCTTGACGATATCAGTACGTTCAATACAATATACACCTTTAATATATAACTGGTGTGACGTGATAATAAATTTTACACTAATTTGGTTAATGTTTTCTGGTTATATTTTCAATGAAACGTAATAGTTTTTTTTGACCTCTTCCATTTTGCAAACTTAAAGTTTAGAGAAGAATTCCTCATTATAATTAAGTAACGAAAACACACATTTCCTAAAAAATCTTTGTTTGGATATCCTAAAATTATCAGTAGTGATCGCTTTTCACAAATAAATAATGTATCGAGACAAGTAAAACGAGGTCAAACTCATTCGATCTATTATTTACCGTTATGGAGGTTATTTACCCACCTTCCTTCTCTCTGGTCCCATCCTGACTCCATCATCAATATATTATGTCATCGCCAAAAACAAGTACGTGTAAGAAGTCAGAGAAATGTCGATTCAATTTGTAACATACAACGAAGCAAGTGAAATTAAAACTTTAAATACAAGCTTTTAAACACATAGAACATGGTTTTATGCATTATACGTTTGCAATGTCAAAATTAGCGGAAGAAAGAATATTATCAAAACTTTTATACATGTATCTTTCCCACGATTGAGGGTTAAAGTGATGTGTCATGCATGCATTTTATTGGGAATATTACAAGGAAATATTTTAGGGGAAAACCCCGGAAATATTTCATAAAATGTAAACCCAATTCTTATCAGCAATAAAAAAAGCAATGTGTTATTTTTAGATCTATTATATCCCATCAATTGTTAACAAGTTAAAGTTAAGTTCAAGTAATCGAGCAAGTTTCTAACCTTAACAATGAATTTGTAGTGAATATTTTATATATTTGTGTAGTTAGTTTCTTTGAAATTTTAGATAAAAAAATATGCAGCTGTAAAAGCATTACATTTAAACGTTACAAGAGAGTTCAATTGTACTTAAATTAAAGAGATTCTAAATATATTCACATATGCCGATTGTATAGGAACTTGTGTTTTGCAACACACGATACGAGTACTACCCATGATGCTAGTTGTTTGTATTTTGCAGGTCAAGGTATAATATAGGTTTACGTTTTACAGACCAAGGTATATTACATTTTGGCAGACACTATATTAAGAAAATGCAATGATGCAGTTCCTGCATTATTTCCATTTAAAAGGTCCTAAAATTGGTTGTATGTGCTCAATTTATAGATATAGTAACTAAAAACTAAGTAGCAAGTTTTGATAACAGTAATATTTATTCCACTTGTGTAAATGGTTGGCTATATGATATTGAAGCTTTATAGTTGGTAGTACAAGTTGCTTCAATGATTGAAGGATTATCACAGCTTTAAATTTTTATTCACGAGCAGGTTAGATTAAGCTTGTATTTGAAATCTTTTCTCAATTATCAAATCGAAAGGTGGTAAGAATATTACACCAGACAGTTTAAAATTTAAACACAGTTAGGGTAACTAATTACTTCAATTATTATTTGAGAACTATAATACAGATTCCTGTATTTTTTTTAGAAAAGGCTGTAATATTGAAACATTCATTTCATAGAAGTGTCTAACAGAGATGAATGTATAGGGATAAACATATAATTTAAATTTGCATTACTTGGAAAATAAAGAAAATTTAAATTATAGTTGTAATGAACATAATTTAGTAAAAAGAAAGCTACTCTCTATTTGCGAACATAAATCCAGCTACATAATGTAATATATTAAAACGTCAACAGCGCCGGAATGAATTGTACCGCAAACCTTTTGAATACTCACGAAGAGTTAAAAAAATATTCCAAGTTTTCCCGGCCTAACTTTCCTAAAGATAGTACCAAAAAAAACTTCTGATATTGCAACTTATATTTTTAAAAATTACAGAAATATTTCATAAGGAAAATATAATAAATGTTAAACACAAATGAATAGCGATGCGCAAGGAAAATATGAATAGCATATGTAATGGCTGAAGCACAACATACCTGATTTTCTATTTCGTCACTTTGATTAAGTCTATACGGGAGCAATTAATAGCAAGATTTCTAATTGCATGTCGTCACGCATAAGATTAATTGGATTTAGAAATTTATCTGAATGGGATGATTAGAAATGAAATTAGGAAATTGTATGTTAGTTTCAGTTCGACTTTATTAAACGAACATTAAACTCAGACCTCATCATTTTAGTGTATTTTTGAGTTTCTAACATGAGCGGAAAATTCAATTATATGTTTAGAACTTTATATTGTGCTCGGTTTTATCGCTGTTATATTTTATAATAGTATAATATTTATTGCAAATTGAAAGTTGCCAATATAAACGTAATGCACTGGTTAAATATTAAAGTTTCCTTTAATTATTTAACTTTCTAATTAAATACGAAAACCATGTGCAATGTAAATCATAAATATGTGTAGAAAAATATAAATTATATATATATATATATATATATATATATATATATATAAATATATATATATATATACACACACATATATATATATATATATATATATATATATATATATATATTTATATTTATAGAATTTCAGCAATTTCGACAAAATCATGAGCGAATAAAAAAATTAAAAATGTGCAATGAGCGATATGTTCCTAGTCGTAAATTTTTTTTAAAAGAACCAACGCAATAAAATGTGTATGTCGAATTTGTAAGGAGTTACAAAAATAAGATAGATTGTTTCGTTTACAGAGAATTATTGAAATGACGACAATTACGAAAGGGTAGAGGAGTGTAACGTTCTATTATAACATAGCTGGGTGAGAAATGCCCTAAAGGTACACATTCATTTTACTATCAATCTGTATCGATTTTACCACTGCTTAGTAAAATATTTAGGTATTTCAGTAATTATGAACAAGTTTGTTCTATATGGTAGCATATCATTTCATTTAGCGGCTTTATTAGTCATATTGCCCCATAGTTTTGTTAGTCACAATTACTGACAATGTAAAATTTATTATTAAATGCTACACTGGATTTTCTGCTTAGTATTTTTGTACATAATTTTTGAAAACTTAACAACAATCTGACTTTTTGAAATTTTAACAGCAATCAAATATTTCGCGTTCCCAGAGAGGAAATAATATAACAATTTCTGACAAATGCGTCGCATTAAGCACTTTTTATAAAATGTAAAAGTGAGTAGGTATTCTGGTAATTTATTAAATCAGATGACGATGCTCGACGAAGAATAATTACAGGAAATGCAATTAACGATTCGTTACTTGCCTAATGTGCACAATATAGTGATGACAATTTGGTTAAGTGGACATGATTCATTATAGTGGACAATACTTTTTTCGAATTGTTTTTTGAGATTATTATTATGTAACGTATTTAATGTAATGCGATGTGGATAAGCTTAAGTTAATTTTGATTTGTGTTATTAATTATATACTTCAATTCTAATTAAGAGGCCCAAAAATTTAATTAATTTTTTTTTCTTTGTTACGCGACAAACTAACTTTTTTATGTTTATTTGTGTACTACATAAATTTATATACTACAAAATGTATATATGTGTATATACAGAAAATGTATATAATTTAGATTCTACAAAATGAATATATATTTGTATGCTACCTTTTTAAATATATAACGGTGTGAGTCACTTAGGGTGCATGGATTTTATAACGTTACCGTCCTACTTGCACTCGATGGTCATTTTATAATAATCTATACCTCTTAGAGTAACGAACAACCTTAAAAATTAAATAATTTGGTTTGTGAGCATTGCATACTGTCATCTCCATTGCTTAGAGTAAAACTGAGCATTTAGCTAAAATCAATATTTCTGATCAATGACCAAAGCAGATTATTTCTTCATCACATTTTTCATTACAACGTTCAATTAATTTTAACGTTCGTTCTGTTTGTTAGAGAATATTGTATTTATTATTTTACCACAACATCGGCTAATTGGGAAAATAAAATTGATGGAAGTAATATTGGTGCCTGTTGCGTAATAAGCTATATAAAAAAAGTGTGGGTGCGATTACATTAAGAACGATAGACATTCAGCTCGTTTCGTTTTTTTTTATTTGACAAATAGTTAAATAAACGATTTATTAAATTATTCTTCCAAATCTGGTTAAAATGTATTTGAATCGCCTTAGTAACTTTCTGGTTATTATTTTTTGACATTATGGCCATATGAAAGCGAGTAATAAAATTTTTTTAACGTCCTTGAGTACTTACGAGTTCATTAGAAAAAATATATCCGGAGGATAAACTTCCGTACGTTAAATTTAATCGCATTTGATTAGTTTTTATGTTTAAACTTACCTTTAACTTCTACAATGAACAGATAAGTTTCAAATACGTACAACTTTAATAGTGTACAATTGATATCATACTTACACCGCTTCCATCCCAAGACACTGTTAACAACAGACACAGATCAGTCCGCAGCGCAACCATGGTCCAAAGATCAGCCATAAAAGAAACGCAATTCATGACACACTTACAAATTCATTTAACAAAGGCGAATTCTCTATAATTATTAATTATTTTTCTGCTATTAGTTGCAGTATCCAATTCATTTGCAGTGTTGTTTGAAAATTTACAGAAACATTTAGCTTTACAAAGTACACACTTTACACAACAGGTCAGAAGCATCTTGTCCGCCCTGTTATTGAAGCGTAGTCGGTTAATACTTTCATGCTCGACATTGGTAATTTTAGATACGCTATGATCTTTTCTACCTGTAGTTGGTACTGTCCGGCTTGTTTGATCTTTTTGTACTTCTATAGTGTATTTATTATATCATTTAATACCCATGTATATACCTTGACATTTTGCCAATATATAAACTTTCCACAATTTAAATTACGATTATTCAATCTTGTTAACAATATTACCGTTATTATTATGTACTAAGTAGATAATACACAATAAGACCTTTTGAATGCCTTACTCAAGGTTCTATCAAATTAGGGTCCAGAGATATACTGAATTTAAGAGGGCATCCTAAGTGGTATAAAACTCGCTTATTTCTCGTCCTGCTCTCGGCTGATTCCATAGCGCATTCTTATTATGCTATTAATTATAGCCGTTGTTTCTTCGTCTATCAAATGGTGTATAACATAAGCGTGCATGTTTTGCCATTTAAAAAATATTGTAATTTCGAATGCTATATGATATCTATCGCTTATTTTGTCTTTAACATATTATTTTTAAATTTTTCGAAAACTAATAATAATCGAATTTCATATTATTACACTTTTATTTTCTATCTATAAATGGCAACAACAGAAGGCTTATGTAGTATTGGTGTTTAACATTCAGGCTCAAGTGGATTATAATTAGCGCAAATGATTATAATTTTGAATATTCTCTACATATATGGCATAATTATTTACATTATAAACAAAATAAGCTAAAAGTTAGCACCACTACGCTAAATGGAGCCGAAAAGTGAATTGGCCAAATTGTTATTGGTTTCTTTCGTCCATTCAATTCGTATAAAAGCTTTGTTGCTAGCAAAGCTCACGACTCGACTCGAGGTTATGTATTGAGCCTGTTCTATTTCAAGAACTGGCTCGATACGTAAGCTTCAGTGGAAGACGTGATGAATGCTTGTGAGCTTTGAGCTAGCGAAAAAACTCTACGAATAATTCGCCTTACCGAACTTGTAGAAATATAGTGTAACTTGTCGATATGTTCTTACAATGGGGAGGGCGGGATGAACTTAAATGTAAATTAAAATTTTGGATAATGATTTGTTTATTTAGTACTTTCAGACTTAAAGTAAAAAAGTTAAATTTTGTATACCACTAACACATACTGCATTAAAAATATATTATTTTGGCAAATGTTACGTTTCACTCTGTTTACAACATATTTTCTCTAAACTTTTGCGAAAATCAATGAATTTTGGTAAAACCCATTAGATTACTTAAGAATCCAAATAAAGGAGTTTATTCAATGTGAGACGAATCACAAATGATCTATTTTATAAAAAGCAATAATGACTATCCTGTCGCATTCTGTGTAAAAGTGTAAGTGAACCCTACGGAGATCTTAAGAGTTTATGTAACGCTTAGAATATATTTAATACCTTGTGCGTAATTGAGAAAAATGGAGTTATCAAATAAATTTACATTACATATATGTATATCATACTTTTCCAATTTCCATATTGTTTAGTAAAAGAAAGCCTAATGCTGATATTATGAGACATTTTTGATAGTAAAATGTGTGATTGAAAGAAAAAAATTCCTGTATGACATTTTCCATTAATTAGTAAATTTTTTGTCATTTTAACGAAATTGTTCATTATAAAAACGTAATAAATGAATTCGGTTGTGCTTTCATTAAATCTTCGTGGATCATGTTTGCCAAGCAACAAATTCAAAGTATATATATATATATATATATATATATATATATATACATATATTAGGAGGTAAAAAATTAATAGACGCTTTCGGCCACTATATCAATCGATGGAAATAAAATGTGATACAAAAATTATTTCATTTATTATTTAGATCAAAATCCAGATTAAGTTCGAGGCCAGGGAAATTGATCTAATACTTTTAAAGTAGTCAAAATAATAAATATTCGCAAAAATTTAATTCAATGTTACATCGTTAAAGGAAATTTTATGATACTGCTCGTTGTGTATGGAAATTTTTCCATCACTTATTGAAAAAAGAAAAACGCTCTAAACTATTTTTCAACCCCCATCAATATTTACGGCGTCTTCATACAATGTAATTTAATTAATTTGTTTTCTTAGAAAATATTTTTTGTAAGAAAACAAATTAATTAACTGGTATTACTTCTTTTATCGTGTGGTGTAAGTAGGTGTGCCATCTAAACTAGACACACATAACATCTGTAAAAAATAACGCGCTCTGAAGTTTAGACAATGGCGCTGTGGTATTAGAAAACAAAAATTAATTTGAATTTTATTAAAAAGCTAATTAAATTTCCAATAAAATTTAAATAGATGACACTGTACTCTTTCGCCAAAAATGTTTGAATTTTTTTCACATTTCTAAAATGATATTTTAAATAACTTGAATGCAAAACATTTGATCATTGTACACTGTTTCTCAGTTCTATTCTTTCTTTATAGTATAAAAAATATGATTACATATATGTATATCATACTTTTCCATATTGCTTAGTAAAAGAAAGTCTAATACTGATATTACGAGACATTTTTAAAACTTTATGAAATTCACCTTACTGATTGATGGCTGCCTTTAGCCTTATTTTTATATTAAGTATTGTTTTTTTTTCAAACTTAAACAACATGACAATTTTTTTTAAAAGAATAGAACAAAATAAAAGAAAATAAATTTTAAAAAATTCTGTCGCGATGTACATATAATATACGTAAGTCTCTCTATGTCACCATACTCCTATGCATTACTATACCTTAGCCTCGCCTTGATATACGAGTAGCCTCATTGAATGTCATACATCCATTCCCATAATTCACACAGGTTTTCTTTTCCATATATTTCTTTCACGTAAACATTTTTTTAATAAAACGACGTAGTTATTTGCGAGAAAAATGAAGGTCCTTTATTAATCGAATTGAATCTACAATGTTCAAAGACACAGATAGGGTACTATGAAGATAGTTGATGATTAAGATGATTAAATAATCGTAACAAACCAACTACAGCAAGCAAACATTAAAAAAATAACAGCATTTCACTTTAACACTCTATTTGGTTAACCCTTATATCCTCTATACATTTATACTATTTCAAGGATTAACCCCTAATCAACAAATTCAGTGATATTATCTCTTTTATACTTTAAGCAATAATTCTAAGTTTTCTTAAGATATTGAAGTATTTCTTTAACATAATTCTAATGAACTTTTGTGTGACATTTATTAAATCGACTAAGAAAACTAAGACCAAAATATATACCCGGTCTCGTGAGACCGATAAATATCATTAAACTTCCAATTAACTGTTGTTATGGAGAACCTAGATTACAATGTTCAGATTTCTCGATATCTAAATTTTATTCCACAGAAGTGCTTGCAATTTTAACAAAATACATTTATCCGGTAACTGTTCTATATATTGTTCCTGATCCAGAGTAATAAGATTACATATTTTATCAATGTTAACTCTCATTCCTAAATATTGCTGAACCTGCCCTAAATTCTTTATCTCAAAGTTAGAACTTAATACAGAGATTAATTCTGCAGTCTCTTCTTTATTTTTACTACTTAAATAAATAGAAAAGTCGTCAGCATAAAACGCAATAAGTTTGTAGTGTTTGTTTAATTGAGTAGTCTTTATTATTCTCAGTTTACATATATCGATATATGTAAGCTAAGGTTGGGAACAAAACTTTGGCGGTCAATTTAAAGATTATGTTACAAAGGATAAATACTTTTTTTATGTATCTTTAAGTAAAGGTCATTATAAATGAACTTCAAATAAGTTATACAATATACGATATTTCACGAGTCATTATTTCACTATTAAAGTGTAGTTCAATTAAACTTCAAGTTAGCATTCAATTAAATTTACATGTTCCTTTTAGTCGTGACTAGTTTTTTTGGCAATGTAGATGTCCTAGTTACGTAAACATCGTATCGGACCAGAACGTTTAACGAACAATTTAAATTGAAAGTTAAACAATTTCAGGTATTAATGTAATAATTCCTCATTTATTAATTGAGTAAATAATATTTTTATTAATATTCATCATAACAAACATTTATAAGGTACAACTTTATTGTTAAAGAAGGTATAATTAAGAAATATAAATTTTCTCTAAGCGACTTAAAAACAAACACAAAAGCTAATGTAAGTGAATTATCCCTTTTATTTAAAATTATAATTTACGTTAAATATATTGAAGATAGTTAACTAACCACGGCAAGAAAACTATGGTATATGGCTTTTACGTCATGTCCTCTATCCACGTCTTGTTTTAAAGGATCGCTTTTAAGTACTAGAAAAACATCAAGTAGAGCAAAGTAGAACAACAAGTAAAGCAAAGCAGAAACCGATTTAATTCAATTCAGAGCCGCATGTTTGTAATCGTAATTACCGCCTTTGGTGGGTTGACTGCGTTTATGCAATCACGGATTCTCACGAGCTCATCGGATTTCATTGCTGGTAGAAATTTGAAACTCGAAAAACCCGAAAACCCGAAACCCGAACTTTGAAACGTAAATATTGCGGAAACCTTTTGTTGTTGACATTCACAAATAAAATGTCAATAACGATTCACTCATCACAGTGATAATTCAAGCCTGAAATAAACTCCGTGTAGTTGATTGAACCTTATCCTTAATAATATATTTAAATTAAAATTTGGAAAGTAATCAGGCCTTAATTAATCTCTGACAATAAAAACGGCAAACCTGGTAAATAATACGGCATAACCTAGTTAGTTAAGAAATAACATAGTTAAGAAATCAAAGCAAAGTAGAGTTTAAAATTACAATAATATATCTATTTTGTTTTTAAGCCAATGTTACGTAAAAAAGAATCTTTCACTATAAAAAAGAAAAAATGAAAGCATAGTTTTTAAAACATCAAATTTTATATCATCAGGCAATCTTTCGATTAGACAATGTCATTTGACATTGACTGGAAATCTAGCATATCGATCATAACTGAAAAATAAATATGCCTCTTTAATTGAAAATTATTATACGGATAATGATCACGTACTCTCAATACTTATCCTTAATTAAATTCTCGTTAAAAAGTTTAACACACTCGCATCAAACTACCTAATTCAGTTCAATGTCAATACGATACGGAAATATAATAAAATATTGAAAGTAAATTGTGGGTCGTCGTAATTGGATCGCCAGAGCCATTTGATAAATGGCTCTGGCGAAAAGTAAAAGCTAGGTTAAAATGAAATGTAAACACAGTCATGCGCGTAATACGTTAGTTGTTTTTATTAATTATTATGATGTTATTATAAAGCTTTACATTATAATGATGCGGCGAATTGATAAGCTTTTTCATTACGTTGCTAACATTATTAAATGCTAAACATCCCAAGCAACCTTTATAATTAATTAGGTACAATGGTTTCTGTAATGTTAGTTTTTGATATGTCATTTGGGAGCTTTTAAGATTTTGAATAATGTCGTAATTAGAATAAACGTTGCGTTATAAAGTTTACGTTTTATTCAAGATAATTGATTTATAAAGTCTAAGTACTTTTCGCAGAAATATGGTATTATAATTGTTTTTATTGAAGAATTAATCAATATACTTTGTGTATACCTCTGAAACGTGCAATTACAATTTAATTAATTTTACATAGATTTCCTTTCTCTACATGGAAAATTTCAAGTGATTGAAGTAGGTCTATATGTTTTCAAAGACCCTTCTAAACATAATTGTTTCTTTCTTATTTTAAATTTGTTATTATTCATGATTTTTAAAATTTTATTTTACTCAGGATATTTTAATCACTTTAATTGGTTTAAAATTATATAACAACTATAATGGTGTTTGTCGTTATATTGATAGTTCATGCTAGCTTACAAAAAATATTTTTAACGATTCCGTATTTATAATTTTATTCATCTAGACTCTATTAATGATGCCTTATGGTATAATGATTAAAACATAAATGACAAAATGTATTTAAATTTTTCATTATCCTTTGCACACATTCCCATCCATTTTATTGTTTTAATTTTTCCATTTATCATAGAAGCTGTACGATAAAAATAAGACATCTATGGGATATAAAAATATATCCTCAAATAAATCTGAAAATCGAAACCCTTAGATCTTCCTTTATATATTAATCAAAAATAAAATTTCTAAAAAGAATATCCAACAAATAGTTTTAAACTCATTCAAACATATTCAATTTCACTTCAACGTAAAAAAAATTATTTTGAATGCATAAATATGCATATACTTGAATTAAATTGGTTATAAATAGAGTGGTATAATAAAAAACATATGTTTCAATTTCTGCGGTAATATTAATTATGAAATATTTTTGTGAAACCAGTTTGTTTTTTAACGTTTAATAATTTGAAATTAGATTTTTTAAGCTTCATATTATTTTCGTATTCAAGTTATTGAATTTCGCAAAATGTAAGAATAATCTGTTAGAGATAAATGAAGCGTTAGATATCATATAACATACGAAATTGCTATATTTTGATGAATAACAAAACATGCACGCTCATGTTATATACAATTCGATAACGAAAGAACAAAGGGTATAATTAATAGCATAATAAGAATGTGCTATAACATCAGCTGAGAGTGTGGCAATAAACAGACGTGTTTTATACCACTCGCAATGCAAGCTTAAATCTGAATTACTATATCTCTGGTCTTCAATATGGTAGAACCTTTAGTGAGAGGACATTTAAAAGATTTATCGAATACTAATTGTGCCTACGACTTCGTTCGCGTATAATTAGGAAAAAAACTTTTCTTTTTTTTCTCTTTGCTCATAAACTAAATTTTGATCAAGATCCGTCCAGTAGATTTCGCGTGATATCTACTCTAATTAACACACAAATAAACGGACAGACATTATAAAAAAGTTTTTCAAGCTTCTATTATCATTCTGTACGATAAATTAATCCTTTTTTTAATATTTTCAATATATTGAATTCACTCTGTTACTATAAGCATGGACTACGCTCCTAATGTATATTAATAGGGGTAATAATGTTAAAAAGAATGAATAACTATAATTGAAATTGTGGAAAAAGTATGTTTGGGCTACAGATTTATACTAATATTTTAAATCTGTGTCGCGTTCATAAGTATCACCAACAAAGTAAAAGTGTTCAAAAATATCATAAACTCATATAGATTAGAGAAGATAATAGCGTATCCAAAAGATAAAAGTGGATAATGCCGAGCACAACGACTACGCTTCAATAAGAGGGCGGACAGGATGTTTCTGTCTTGTTGTGTAAATAAATCGTGTACTTTGTAACGCTGAATGCTTTTGTAAATTATCAAACAACCCCGACGATGAACTATATACTGGAACAAATAGCAGAAAAATATTCAATAACTATAGAGAAACAATGGCTGGAAAGTTTGAAAAAAATCCTTTGTTAATGTAATTATATTTTTATGAATCCATTTAGTTGAATGAATTTGTAAGTATAGTATGAAATGTCTTTCTCTTGTGGCTGAGCTTTGAGCCGGCGTCGCGCCCTGTTGATCTGTGTATATGGTTGACAGTGTGTCTTGCGATGGAGGCGGGTGTAAGAATGATATGAATAGTATAGTACTAAAGTTGTTCGTATTTAGAATTTATTTATTAATCGTAGAAGTTAATATGGAAAACTTAAACACAAAAACTAACCAAATTTCACGAAGTTCATACTCCGCATTAATTTTTTAACAAACTCGTAAGTATTTAACGATATTATATATTTTTTGTTACTCGCGTTCATACGACCATATCGTCCAAAAATAGGGAAGTAACTTATGCGATTTAAATCAATTTTAAACACATTTTGAACACTAAGTTAGTAAATCGTTTATAAAAGTATTCGTCACATTAAAAAAAACGAAATGAACAGATTGTCGATTGTTCTTAATGTAATCCATTTACCCACAATTTTATTATATTAAAAAATAAAAATAGTAATGTAAGTAAGGAAGATGATAACACATACTCAAAAACTAAGTTATATAATTTCTAAGGCAGCTTGGTGCTCTAGAAGGAATTGATTATTATAAAATGATCGAAGCTGTGAGTAGGACGGTGACGGTACAAAACCCAGAAACAATTTTGAATACTCAAGTAGAGTTAGAAAAATATGCCGAGTTTTCCATGTTTGACTTTCTAAATGAAACTTTCAAAAAGGGGGTTTAAACATGTATACATAAATCAATGATTTTTTTTATTTGTGTCTTCTTTCATGCTAAATTTCAAGTTTCGCGGGCAACAAGAAGCACCCTAAAAACCTTAAAATAAACAAAATTGTGTTTCAAAATAAAGACAAAACAAAATAAAGTCCGGAATAAGAACACAAATAGCCGCATATGCAGCAAAAAGTATTACGTAGAAAATCAAAATGTTTGCAAACAGGGATGTCTGAAATTCGACTTAATTCAATTCATTCCACTCTAAATTGAATATTTGACAGCAGAATATTTAAAATTTTATGGGATGCTATGAGAATTCTTTTACTTTGGGATGTTAAAAAACCCTACATTAGCTGGACTTATTGGGACAAATTTACTTTGATAAGAAATAGGGATAATTTTAAATAGACAAAATAATTTTGAACAGACAAATAGAAATAATTTTACATCAATGTTACGACCATCATAAATTATCATCAATTACAGTGATAAACGTACAAAAATGCAAATCATTCAGATATCAGAACCGTTTTACCAACAGTAAAACGCAGATAGAAAAAAAACTTAGCCTAGATATTTTTGACAGAATGTGCAGCTATACATTTATAAAGTATTTTATGGATTTAAGGACACTACTTTAAGTTTTGATTAGTAAGTTAGCTTAGATTACGACCACAAGGCAAAATATTCAAATGCCTGGTGGATATAATCCGTGGCCGTAGATATTTTTACCTTTCTCAATATTAGTAAATCTGTAAAGCGACTTTAATAGAATGGGGCTTTTCAATTGATTACAATATATCGATTGCAGGATCGCTTAATGCCAATATGTTCTCAATTATGAATAATACATGACGCAATACACTGGTATTTATCAATTTCAGCAGTGCATTTACATCCGTTAACTCAATTTTATCAATTATTCCTCCTATTTCTTAGTGTTTATTAAATGTAATATTAACAGTTTCCTTATTCCCGAACGTACAATACTAAAACCTTTCTTGTTATCAAGAGGATCTTAACCAGAAACTCATACTCCGTAAGGGTTCCTAAAATTATTTGTGAAAATCTATCCTTAGGAATTGTCTGCTACCTATTTAATTATCCTCAAAAACTTCTCTTGTGACAAGACCGCTTCAATTATATGCCATTTATTGAACATATTAAGGCTGTTAATGAATAAATAAATAAATGTTAATGGGAATAATTCATGTTAATTTTCATAAGGTTTTCAAAATAAATATTTGATGATCAATGAATCAAATTTAATATTATACCATTTTTATCAACAAAGTATTTATTTAATTACATCGACAAATAAAATGTAATTCAGAATCTAAGTCATCAGAACCATGCAATCAAAACTCAATCAAACTAGACGTAACTTTAAAGACGATTGGCATGGTAGTACTTCTATAACTTTCAAGATGAATTAGACAAATTAAAAAAATTATTAAGAAAAGAAAAATTCTCGGAAATTTCTCGGAATTTTGGAAATTTCTCTTTAAATATAATCACTTTTCAAATACAATAAAAAGTAAGATATATAATTACCATTAAGAGTATAAAAAACTCTATGAATAAATATCAAATCAATCACTCTCTACACTTCAAATCTTCATACTCCGTACATTCCAAAAGCTATAATTTATCTAGCTTTCATACCGAGCAATAAAGAAATATTCTATCCAGTAGACTGGTTAATGAGAATATATCTGAAAAATGCCTTCCCACCATATAATACGTTCGACTGAAATATTATCTTCTGAATGCCATGAGCGAAAGTTTAACATCTAAGCTTGAAAAAACTATGATTGTCACAAAGTCACACGACAAAATTATAAAGCTCATTTGAATATCAATGGGAAATTAGGTATTTGAAAGAATTCACTGTTATGATTTATGGTATGAGATTGGTGAGCTGGAAACTTCAGATATCCGAATGTACATATATTACATTATTGGGGTGGGAATCGCTTTGCGTAAATTTATTTGACTTAAACTGTAGCTATTAGACTTTTTAGGAAGCGCATTGGGGGAAAGAACAAAAGATTTTTTCGTTCGTCGTCTTTTCCTTTGTTAAGTCAGATGCCCTCCTACGGTAACTTAAGCCACCCGCTGATGCACATGAATGCTTGGTCTATAGCTGCGACGTTATAAACTTATCGATAACTCAAAATGTTCAATGTGCTTGAAAAGTATCATTGAATTATGGGCATAAGGCTCAGTTCGGCATAGTAATAATAATGGGACGCAATAAAATACCAGACAATTAAGTAAAGCATCTTAATATCACTGGCACATAAATATAAAAAATTAAAGTATCAATAGGTTGACAGCAAACTTTAATTTATTCTCAAATGTTCTAATTAGAAAATTGTTTTAAATATATTTCATTTTCTGAGTTTAAAGTTCATTTAATAAAATTAAAATGAAATTCAAAAAACAAATTAAGAATTTTATTTATAATGATTCGATCTATATACATTCCTAAATCCTATTAATTACATATGCGGGGACAAATAACTAGATATCTTTCTACTAAGGGCTCCTGTATGGCATTAATCAAAGTAATACAATTGTAAATCAGGAATATTTTGCCTTAGTCATTATATTTACTATTAATATTCTCCTTATACATCGCTGTCATTACCGTTATGGAATATTTTTGTTATTTTGAAAATGGCGGTTGCAACAACAAAAGCTTTTTGGAAGTTTAATTTCGCAAGTCAAATATGGAAAACTTGGCATATTTTTTTAACTCTACTTGAGTATTCAAAAGGTAAAAATATAATTCATTCTAACATTGATAATGAGGTAATTTACTATATTATATGGCTGTGTTTGTAGTCCGCATACCCATACTAATACATAGTAACCTACATTTTGTTCCCGCAGAATTGTAATCATTACAACTATAGTTTAAATTTCCCTTATTTTCCAAATAATAATTTAAACTATATACCTATGTTTACGCATTTATCTCTGTTAGGAGGGTAGTTGTAGCTTTTATAAAATTACTGTTCCCATATTTCATCTTTCTCCAAAAAAAAATTGCAAGCGCGTACACCATTACTCTCAAGTGATAATTGAATCAATTAATTACCATGACTCTATTTAAATGTTACACGGTCTGGTGTAATATCATTATCACCTTTCGATGTCATGATAGAGAAAGATTTTCAATACAATCTAGACTTAATCTAGACGTGAATGAAGATTTAAAACTGTAGTTATCTTTTAATTGTTGAAGCAACGTAAAGTATAAAATTTAAAGGTTGATAAATGAATTGCTATCTTATGTTGTAGATAAGATAGCAAATCATTTATGCAAGGGGAATGAGTATTACTGTTATTAAAACTCGCCACTTATAGTTACTACATACATAAACTGTGAGTACAGCATCGATTTTTAGATGTTTTACATAAAATTAATGCAGAAACGGCATCGTTGCGTTTTCTTAACATTTTGCCTGCTAATATGTAATGTCTGTAATATATTTTTATCTTCTAAATATAATCAACTCACACCACAGGTGGTGCTTGTGTCGTGTATTGCAATATAGAAGACCATGGATGGTCTGCGTAATGTTTTTAAACAACTTTTACATCGAATTCTTTTACATCTAGTGCAAAGTTTTTTAAGTCATAATTATAAATAAAACATTTATTCCAAAAAAAGTAGGGTTACATAAGTATATTAAATAGTCCGTATGAATTCATTTTTAGGATTAGAAACCTATTTGATCTTGCTTCAATTTGACTTTAACTTGTTAATAACAGGTATCATACAATAGATTAATGGAAATTTTAATTACTCTTTATCAATGTTTTAATTTTTCCACAACCATTTTTACACAATTTTATTTTAATTTCATTTAATTTTTTAAATTCTTTCTATTATTTAATAAGTAGGTAGGTAATATATAGACAAAGTGTTTCATATGATTTTGAAAGATTTTTCTTGAAATTTTATTTTATGTTTTTTTTTTAAATTTTGTTTTTTGTAATAATTTTATTTTCTTGAGTCACAAGCGTCCATTAATGAAAAAAAATTTCTTTGATAATAGTAATTAATAATAGCAAATAACGTATAGAATTTTATTACAACAATTTTATAATTTTTTTCAACACTAGTTTTTAATTAACTTATATTTCTTTGCTCTATCATGAAAAGAAATGTTTTTCATTTACAGTTACATTATTCTGCATTACTATACACTAGTTAGATTCACTCTCGTTGATACTGGTGCATAACCACATCTCAGTGTTAAGTATCATTAGTGAATGAAACACGTAATTTCGACATTTTCTCAGTCTGAATTACATTCACTTCAACTTTTACAATTATGTAAACTAATGTAACGAAATTTTAAATTTATAGATTAATAAATGGGAATGAACTGTTATTTAATTTCGTGCAAATAAAACTTCTAAAATGTCCATACAGTTTATTGAACCCTTTATCTTACTTTCTTCGGTCTGTTATTTTTAGAGTCAGTCACGTGAAGGGCACACAGGAAACCTAGCCGTTATGTGTACCCATTCGTTCGCCTAGCAGTACTCTGTAAAATTTCTGCAATCTATAGACTAAGCAAGTTAAGTTTAATGTATTTTACAGTGGCATGTATCAATCTTGTCCAAAAGCAACAATCTTCTTAAAATTTAACCGCATATGATTGTCCCAAATGATAAAAAAATAATTTCCATCTAAGCAACTAATGAAAAATGTTCTATAGGTATTTGCGGAACAATATTATAAACAAAAATTTATAAAAAGACTGTACAAAGACAATTATGTTATATAATATTATATAGAAAAATCTTTTCGTGATTCAATCTGTTATATAAACGAATTAAATATAACGGCTTTTTGTCGTGTTCTATACGAGAATTCGCCAATATACAAAACTTTTAGCGTATTTCTTCACCGAGAAGCGATAAGTATAGAGGCGCTATTTTATTAGAATAAATATTCTAAAATATTTGAAAATAATAGATAAACTGACCTCCACTACAGAGTAGTCACTTAAAGAAGGGTAAATAGAACTTGTGTACTTCAATGATAGGACCCTGAAATATCATTAAATAAGACAATAAATAATTCTCAATTTTTCTTCCTCAGTAAGTTTTTGCAGATGATGTCGCTTCTCTACCACAAGCCGTTCTGTAAAATCGATTTTGAAAGATCAAGGATTTAAATCAATTTCATGTGCTGAATCTTCGTTCACTTATAAAAACACCTTTAATGGCATCAGAATTTGTGTTCGAGTGAAAATAATTTTCAGTGAATATTACGTAACAAACCGTACAGTATTGTATATTTTATAGTGTTTGTTTGATATATATCTTAACAGTCCTGAGTTCGGTACTGAAACTCTCCAAACCCCCTGTTTATGACAATAACGTTACTTGCTACTTTTACTGATTTTCAATCAATTAGATTACAATTTATTCATTAGAGTACGGATTTTGCCGCTGCCCTAGAAAAATTCCCCAACGAAATATCATATATCCGTCCGTTGTTTATTTAGTCGGTATATTGACGATTCCGTTGTTAACATCGTAATAATAAATATGTTTCTGGACTATACGCTATGCTAACATGTTTATACAAAACAAACAAAATATCAGTTCTCTTTAGCAATATCCCTGACAACGTTAATCACAAAGCTGTCATCGACATGAGTTATTGTCGACCACCATAAAATAACGTACTAAAGGAAGTACAAATTCGTTTAGTTTTATCCAGGACTTATATCGAATCGATAATTAAAAGATTTACGTAATTGCAAGAATGACTATATATATATATATATATATATATATATATATATATATATATATATATATATATATATATATATATATATATATATATATATATATATATATATATATATATATATATATATATATATGGTACATTCTACCTAGTACATCTACTATACTTTTCATTCTCTTCCAGTCAACCTCATCGATTAAATGTGAACATTTTGTAACGTGGAGAGTAAAATACATTAATAACAAATAAACCTAATTAGGATATTAAAAACAAATATAAAAATATATCATAACAGACAAATAAGCAAAACCAAACTAAATACAAAAAAAAATTAAAATTATTAATTATAAATATGGCAATTTTTGGAGACAAGAAAAGGGAAATAAAATGGAATTAGGAAGAGTAAAGACTAAGGGATTATGAGGATCAGGATTTTTCAGACGGTCTTTGAACGCATTTGTAGAGGGCAAGATCCTAGTATCCTGATCCAGTCAATTCCAAATTCTTATAGTTTTGATAGCGAAGGCGAAGAATATAAAGTATAAAATATAATTGGATGTTTGAAAAAAAAAACTAAGCTGGCCAATACCTGGGATTTTCAAGTCATATCCCTTTAAAGTGTAACATACGGTTCAAAACACGAACCAATTCCATTCATTTCCTCGGAAAATTAACTGGGTCCCATGCTGAGAGAAACATTTTGCTTTATGTTTTAAATGGCATGCTTTCTAGAGGAACATTACACCCTGTCTATAATCCAGGTACGATAATTGATAATCAAGACCGACATTGAGCTAAATTGATAGAAACGATTGAATGACTTCGTCAAATTCGCCAGCCAATTTCTGAAAGTACTATAATAATGTTTAAATTTGATGCGTACATAATGTTTAGAATGCTAACAAAAAAAACTCTGAAGTCAGGTCTGAAAATTGGTGACGAAAACAAAGATAAATTTATCTTAGCTTCTCTGTCGACTTACATACTATATATTGGTAGTAAGTTCAGCGTTCTTTACTTGGATTGTAAGGAAAGCTGTGGTTCTAGAAAACATTAAACAAACCAGGTTATTCAGGATCGTAGCTTCCCTTAGAACGTTTATTCAACAGTGATAGCATTAACTTTTTTCTTAAACTCGCTACGGTGTTGTTTTATTTCATATGGGCGAGTTCTTTTCACTCGCTCAGTCTCCTTATTAATTTCAATGTTTCAGAACTGATGGTTAAGCATTATAATAATTACATCTCTGTACACAAACTTTTCTACTTTTTACATGTAGTCAATAAAATCAATCGTTAATTTTATAAGTACCGTCGGTCTCTAAAAACTTATCGCTAACTTATAGCAAGAACTAAAGTTCCATCCTTGAAGGAAGCTTTGGGCCTTTGACTGAAAAATCGGTGAAGTTTGATTTTGATATGATTTTCATCTTTAAATTTTCAATCACGAAAATTATTAGAAAGAGAGTGAAAGAGATGTTAATTAGATGGCGAAAGATCTAGAGAGTACGGTGGGTGAAGTAGTATACTTGATCCAAGGGAAACTAATTTTTCATGGCGTGAAAAACTACTTTGAATTGGATGGATTGTGATATTTGCTACGTGGGGTCGATTGTTGTCATGTAAAAAACAAACTTTGCTTTGATTTGAAGGAATTTTGCGGTGACTTTGCTCAATTAGTCGTAATAGATCTTAGGTGTAATTGTACTGTTAGCTTGAAATATTTTCCAATGAATAACTCCGTTTGTACTCCACTATGTACTCAAAAGTAACTTTTGTGCGATATTATATTTCGGTCTTGGTACACCTTTTTCTCTAGCTTTGAGCCACTGGTGTTTACGCTAAAAATTAACATAAACCACCCACTTGTCATATCCTGTAACCAAATACTTTAATCAGATTGGAATTTAGCAGCTACAAGCACACATTAGCTATGTGTTGAAGTTGAAAGTGGGTTGGATCATGTGGTAGTCCAAACGGAATATTTCAAATTTAAAATTTTATTATAAATTAGACATTTTTTAAAATTATTTTAAAATGATATCTTAATCTTTTTTCTAAATATTTTTATTATTCCCCACCAAAACAGATACAGTGAATGTCGGCCCACATTGTTATTCAATGTGGCGCGACATCCAGTGTATCTATTATGTGTCCACTATGTGTCTGTCTATTCAGTTTATAACACTGTTTACACCGCCAAAGAATTATATACCTCAATAATACCCGAACAGTTTTTATTCAATCTATGTACGTATATGTCGCTGCGTTTTCATCACATATTTACATGTACGATTAAAATCCTGTCGCAACGAAAAAAATTATGCAAAGCTATTATTGTCAATTAGCTAGTCTCACAAAATGCTGTTTAAGGTTCGTTTCAACTGTTTCGTGGAACGGCAGTGATATCTAAACTCAATTTCAATTATGGTTCATTGACGTTTTGACCACACTTTGATTAGATATTGAATTCAATCCTCGTGAATCGATCGTTTGTTATTTTTTTTACTTTGGAAATATAAGTCATAACAGTGAATATTAGGTCTTGTTTGATCAAAAATTGGTTCAGGGATCTATTGCCTTTTATGACTCGTATGTATCGAACCATTTCTACGATTAATTAACAAGGAATCAAAAATGGGCTGGTATAAAAAATGTTCCTAATGATTTAAAAAAAATACGATCTGCAAATTGCTAAAAAAATCCGTTTGTATTATTTGAACGTGTCCATATATAACATTAAAACCTGATCCACTTTAATTAGATTTGTTGCAGTAGTCAGAAATGTTTGTAAAATATTCATAATGAATAATACTATTTAAATTATGAAGATCAAAAAAAAATTTAAACTATTTAGTAATATTATAGTGATTAAAAATAATATCAAAATTATTTTATTAACATTATTAATATCGAAACTATTTCATAATAATTTTGCGTCTGCAAACATAACAATAATGAAGCCATTAAAATGAATTACTGTTTCACAAACACATTACGTATTTTTAAAAGTAAAAATACTATTACCGCAATAAAAACTTAAAAACTTAGATCATGGATCTGCATTTTGTGAAACATTTTTATAAAAGTATCGTACTAGAAAATAATATACCAGAAGGGAATAATTCATTAGAATAATAATGGTTTAAAATACCGAATTAAACAGAAATGTACGATTGGAAAAAAACTTATTAAAAGAACAACACAATGGTATTACATCTGCCGTAGGTCGACCAAAGGGGGAAAAATAAAATATATTATACTACACTGATTTCATAATTACGATAGAGCATAACTTATTTTAAGTCATTTTGTGAAAAAATCGCTTTGTAGGTTCAATGAACATTCTAATTGATCACTCAAACATTTAACGTCTGGTCAATAGTGAAAATGATAAAGTTTCATTTAACTTATTCCATTTTTGTCCAGTATTTGTGTTTCCAAGCGCTTAAGTTAATGAGAAATAAATGCTAGAAATCAATAACAAAGACAACAATTTGACATCTGTTCACTTCAGTTGTCACTTAGACAAAACGTTGAAAAAAGGCAAGAAATAAGAAAGTAGAATTAAAAATTGAAATAATGTAATATTTTTGACGTTATTTCAAGGTTGTCGGAGATATATGTGTTACGCTATAGAAAATTAACTTACCGAATCATTAAAATTAGCAATGATAACCAGTCAAATTGACAAAACCTGAAAATATTTTTTTTTAATTTTTACCTTTATTTAACATATCGTATGGCACTGATGTGAATAATGTTTCCTTTCTGTATTGAAAACCAATGGTACTTCACCATAAAAGGACAATCTAAATCTCCTCTAATAATAATCAAATACATGAAGAAAAATTAACATTACGAAGTTCACTACGGGCTAATAATTTGAAAATTTCCAACCGAATTATCAAATGGATGGTATACCCTAATATAATTTTTATTCACATTTCACACTTATAATCATTTCCGACACTTATTAGAATCATATGTGATAAGTTGAGATACCAGAAATGTATAAGGGATAAATTAAAAGACGAAATGAATTATAACATTCGTGGCACATTTACAGGACATTAAATTTTTAACTTAATAGATACGGCAGATAAAAAGTGAAATTAATCGTATAATAAATTTACCTATGGGTAATGCAGAATAAATGAAGGCAAAGTAAATGAAACATAAGACAGCTAAAGGTACATAAAACAGCTGAAAACTGAAATTAATCATAAATAAATAATTTTACAACATAAACCAGAATAAATAGATCTAAAGTAAATAAACGCTAACAGGTCTTATTTCCTTCAAAAAAAGAATTTTCTCATGTCAAAAGTAACATACTAAATAAGGCAAAACTGAAATTAATCGCAAATATAAAATCTTGCTATGGATAACGCAGAAGAAACGAAGAAAAGAAAATGAAATAAGTTTATTAAATAGAGCATTATAGTTTATTAAATAGAGCATTATAGTTTGTTTCCCCTCATGGAAGACAATTAGCATTACTTGAACGTAGCTACCGACTCTTCGTTCCAAAACGTTATAAGAGAATGAATTCGATTCGATTTCAATAAGAAAGTGTCGGCACACATACAAACGTGAGAGATATCATTATATTTCTGTATTTATACTATCTACTTCATTATACAAACTACACTCCACAGCCGGAGTAAATAAAAATAACCATTTGTCATATCTAACAGTTGCTGCAAACTTTTTTGCTTTTCTTATTGACATAAAGGTTTTCACACTCTCTTGCCTGTTATTAAAACTAATTACTGATATTGCATATATTTGGCGTTAATTTTGTAGAAATTCATTATTCACAATTAAATAAAACTACGTGATATAGTATTATTTCTACTTTCTTTAATTTCTTTACCACGACCTAGGTTTCGTTGTATTACATCTTCAGGTGGGATATTAGCAAAGATATCCATATAGCAAAGATATCAAAGATACCTTTGCTAATATCCCACCTGAAGATGTTGTAATACAACGAAACCTAGGTCGTGGTAAAGAAATTAAAGAAAGTAGAAATAATACTACATCAAGTAGTTTCATTTAATTGTGAAAACTAATTACATTAATCTCTTTCAGATTTACATTAATCTTTTCATATTTCTTTCAGTTGACTTTGTGCAATAATTTTTCATAATATACAAATGTCAGTAATTACATGTCTTACGAAAAAATCAGTGGAAAAATATTATGAAAAAATATTAGAGTATAAGCGAGTTAAGAACTTCTAAATGTAATGGTTGGGAGAGAATGAGGGTACCTCTCCGCATGATTCACCCTCATGGAAGACAATTAGTATTACCATAAACGACGTCAATTCAGCGTAGCCGTCCTTGTTTAAACCTCTATAACTAGGTAAATTTTGAGATTTATCTAAAATTTGTCCATTTCTCGTTAGCTTGTACCTTGAAATAAAAAAATAATCAAATGCCCTATTTATAGCTCCTTTTATTTTTACATTATATATAACACCTTTCTAATTTACCCGTTCGCGAGAGTCTTGTCCGTGTTTTTTGCTTTTGTCCAAGGCTCTCTTAATGCGTTTCGTTTCAATATAATTTTCATTTTTATTAATTAATTTCTCTTCAATTAACTCATATTTTATAAATATTAATATTGTAACCCATTGTACCTTGTTGCAGACTTTCTAATACAATATTTCACACGAATACTTTTCAAGTCCTAATTATAACTATATCTGTCATCAAATTAAATTTTTGATTGTCTATTACAAATTAAATCATTGTCGTTTTAACCGTTACCTTAAATTCCTGAACTTATTTTTATCTAAATAACTAATGTGAAAATACAATTAATGCACTTAAAATTATAGACCTAAATTATGCACACTATTAAATAGACGGTTTATTTTGCATTATCAATGTGCATCATATTTTGTTAACTGTACAGTCGCAATCGCTGTACACGTGATCGACGCAATCCAATTTACTGCCATTCGATTAAATACACTAGCGGTTTTAAGTGTGGCAAAGATGACCACTGACTAGAAAAGTTTTATAACACAAATATTTTTGTATACGTACGTCAAATAGAAACGTGTGTAAGTTATACGTTTTAATTTTTTTTAAACCATATTTATAAATGTAAATGTCATTAAGCATGTTTATATCGCTATGGATAATATTGACTTTATCATGTATTGGATGTATTTTTAATTACCATATACTTCGAATACACTTTCATTACTTTGAAAGCGAATTAACTTTTAGAAGAGAATTTTTTTTGTAATATAAGCTCGTATGTTAAGAAAAGCGACTGTAATGAAATATATAATGGTTCGATGATGGGCAGAGTGAGTGATGGACAGTTTTGCCCTCCAACGTAGCGCGATAATAGTGTACATTATACATTGGGTCAATACCAATGTGACAATATTGAGAAAATTAGAAAAAGCAAGTCCTTATGATCCTTAGTATCATTGCGTAATATGGACAGTTCGGAAGAATATTCAAGTTATGTCTTTGCTTATGTTCTGGTGAATTTTATTCTCCTTTTTTTTTAAAAAGCTGCGGGTAGCTTTTACTTTAGTGTTTTACGGAGGTTTACTTTTCGTGAACTTTTTGAGATAAGAAATAAATTTTATACTAACTT
Source organism: Druceiella hillmani (assembly GCA_039881145.1). Taxonomy (NCBI): domain Eukaryota; kingdom Metazoa; phylum Arthropoda; class Insecta; order Lepidoptera; family Hepialidae; genus Druceiella; species Druceiella hillmani. The sequence goes on from JAYKKI010000012.1 coordinate 27,834,921, forward strand.
AGTTTTAAGAAATAATAATAATTTTAAAGCATGAAATTATCAAACGTGAACAGTGATAAAGAAAATACTACTTAAATTGAAAAGTATTATCAAAAGTGAGTCCCTGCAACAAAATATTTAAAATAAAAATATAATAACGTTAATTCTATATCTGACCTAACAATGGTAAATCACGTTATAAATTTCTAAACATGTGTATAAAAAATGTTTACTAGGGTTAATACTTCCATGTGCTCATTCATGATGTCTGCCGACAAATTCAACTTCAATGGAAAAAGGAAATATAAAAATAAATATGTATTAACTAAGAATAATTTTTCAATTTAATATAAGTTGGATATATTATTTTATACTATTAATTTCAAAGTTCTGCCCAACAGCTTGTGGAAAATAGCGCCTTCTATTTTATGTGCATTATTTATTTATTTATTAGTGGCACAAAATTGTAATATAATAATTTTAATGATATTCATTGAAAAAGTTTTATATTGTCAATGACATATTAACTATAAAAAGTCTGGCGACGAATGGAAAATTTTACGTAGGAACATTTATTAGGATTTTGGTTTATTTTGTTTCTAGAACACCAAGCTGTGAGAATGTCGAAATCTTTGACGCGCAATATCTAAATCGTTTTCTGTTATTTTGTAAGTTTTAAAACCGTTTGCTAACATAAAATGCTCAGCACATTACAGTCCCTTGCTTACATTGTTTTTAAAAATAATAATAGCCCAAGATGGGAACTCTGTAGTGAGCCAGGTACAGATTCACTTTCCCTAGATGAAAACCCAATAATTAAAGTGTGATAGTTGGCAGTTAGGCCAACTATTATAGAATCCATCTCAGTAAGTTACCGTGAGCACCGTCACATTGTAATTTTTTTGTTAAAATAGCGTGATTTATTTTATCAAGGGCCTTGCTGTCAGTGTAGATATCGTCGAATTGCTTTAATTTATCTAATGCATATGCAACATCCGTTATGTATTCAAACATATTTGTAGCTTTAGACTTTTTTAGTAAGAAACCATGCTGGTTAGAAGTAAAATATGATTTAATACAAAGTAAACAAAAATTATAAATAAGGATTACGCGAAAACGTTACCTAAAATTAATACATGTTTGCGAATAACCATTAATTTGGCTGTTTTCCCGCATTTTGTAAAGTTACTTGTGGGTAATGATAGCTTAAATATATAATTAAGCGGAGTTGCAATTGTGAGCGCAATTTTTATAAAAAGACAACAATCAGGACCTTGTTCTTTTTGTACATCCAAACCGTGTAGGTTAAAAAAATTTCGACTATTAAACATATATTGATATCATCTTCTGCACTCTTGCTGTAACAGGACTGAAAAAATGGGCAAAAAGGCTTGCGATGGAAAAACCTATTGAAGCACTTTGCTCCATGGAATTCATCTGGGATGAAATATTATCGGAATGTTTACGTTTGGATTTCGTATATGACCAGAAAAAAATTGGGTTATTAATCATTTTATTCTAAACATTCTTTAAGAGTTTTCATAGAAAGTTCACAGCGAGATGAAGTTTTTATATATTTTTGGAGCGACATGTTGAACGTTAATTTGTCCATTAAAATATTTTCTTGAATTTTTTATGAAAGTTATCCTTTTCTGATTATGACTTTATCTTTCTTTTGGGAACATGTTCAGATAGACATTAAACTTTATAAATTGTTCTTCATAAATTGTCAATCTTTTGGTTATGATAGTTTTATATAAAATTGAAAATTCACTTTACTTAAATTTTAATTTTCTTTTTTATAGTATAGATGTTATATGGTAATCTAATGAAATTTTCCAATATAATACTGAAATCGTAATTGATTAAAACATTCAAAACCGGATAAAAATCATATAATCTTCTAAGGAGTCGTTGAGAACCATATACAGATATTGAAATGAATTTACTCAAAACCAGATCAAGAATTTTATTGTTCACGTTGTCAATATCGTTATATTGACTAAGTTTATTTAAATTAATGGGATCATCTAATAATTTTGCAAAAAGAATAAAAGATTAAGAATACTTTTTACCTCTTGGTAAGATATATTTTGTGCACCAATCTATACCAGGGATGTTAAAATCTTCTACCAAAATATCTAAATTTGGATTAACAATGCAAACATGTCTAAGTTTTAAAGAAAACTCTCAAACAACTTCGAGAGTGGAGCAATATGAATAACTTTTGGTCCCGTGTTAGCAGAAAGTTTGACAGTAACTCAGATATCTTGTATATATCTCTCTTCCCTATTTTTTCTAATAGCTTTATATTTCTTTAGAAGAGCAATTAGGGCTCCTCTAGCATTATAGTTTCTAATTAGTAATTAACTAGCTCTATCATGCTGAAACACGAACAGTATTAGGCTCACCGAGCTTTTCGACGAACGGTCGTCGAAAAGCTCGGTGTCACAAATATCTTAATTCAATCATGTTTCTCTTCGAATTATTAAATATGATTATTATTTAGTACTTTTAAACAACATTCTGTGGTTTTATTCCTCAAACCTCTAAGGTTTTGATACTTAGACGGGTTGTAATTCAAACTAACAAAATATCAAACGAATAAAAAACTAACTTTTACATAATTCCATTGATTTGTTGGGTATTAATAATAATATTACCTGGCAAATTTTGACCTATTCTCAAGTGGACTCTACCATTGCGCACCTAAACAAGCCTCTAGGATTTTTTTATTTACGAAAATGCACATGACGGCGTGTTGTTGATTGGTAGCTTGGGCAAGATGCTCGCACACGTATACATCTCCATCGATTTCCAGATGAGATTCGATTTGTTGCACTATTTAAAGGCAGCTAAGATTTTTTTCACGATATCGTGGATTAAAAAAATTCAAGATGATTGAACTAGGTCTGTCTATCGGCTACTCTATACACCGCAAATACATATGTTATTATCTTGCAATTCACCTTTACAATAAGTTGCATTACAAAGTTGACCACGTTTTCAGAACGATTTTCTGGCATGCGTTGAAGCCCAATATTGTTTTCTCTTTATGGTTGTTGAGTAGCGTGAAGTGTTTTCTGTCATTCATGGAATCGAATATGTTGATTTTCTAATTTAAGTTCTTCAATTAATGTCAACTGTTCTTCCCAGATTGTTTAGTATTCATCGTGCGTGTTTGATATGAAGCTAAAGCTTTGTTTCACGTCACTCGTCCTTTTTCGATATTTTTTTCGTAAATTGGTATTTATTTTCACCGTCAAATTTGCAATGTACACTATCTCCGCTATCGAAGCGTATAGAAAATATTTCAATACGACATTGTCAATAGATTCTATTTCGACAAACTATATTACAAATCACAAACAGCATACTTTGACAAAAAATTGTTGATAAACAATTTTAAGTGCTAATATTCCAGAAGCAATGACTAGAACTAATTTCAGAAAAAAAGTGTCATAATGAGCCAAAATGTCATAATTTTAAATAGGATAGCTTCAAAATGAAAACAAAATTACAAGGGTTTCTTTCATTTTGGCGAAAAAGATTTCCGCTAAAGGTTTATTTCAATGAAATTCACCTAATGGATATTCATTTTTACTCCGTTCATAATAAACCATTTTGTCAACACAAATAGAAAAAAATGACTTTTATTTTTAGAAAAAATTATGAAATTTCTGAAATTTTTATGTAGTAATTTTTTCTTCCAATTAGACATTTAACTATCAAAATTGCCTCAAAATATTATTATCAGGTTTTCTTTTATTAAGCAATAGGGAAATTTAAAAAATATGACAGACTTATATGTAATGTAAATTTATTTAAAATTTAGCTTGATGTTTCTCATTTGCGTTAAAGATATTTTAAATATATTCTAAATGTTACATAAACACAACATATTTAGATTTCAATAAAGCTTACTGTCACTTTTACTCAAAATCAGACAAGAATTAGGAAGGCGTCAGTACTGCATTTTATAAAATGGATGCAGTTAATAAATTCGGTCTCATGTCGGATAAAACACTTTACTTTAGTTTCTCTAATAATAAAATGAGTTTTATCAAAATTCACTGATTTTAGCAAAGTTTAGGGAACATATTTTTTTAACAGAGTGGAATTTAACAACAAAGAAATATATTTATAATGTTTACTATATTGGAAATTGTAAACAAAATTGAATTCGTTGTCATTTTAATCTGAAAGGTGTGAAATTATTAAATCAACAAGTCATTATCAAAATTTCTAATTTATATTTAAATTCACTCGTACCCTATTGTAAAGCTGACAAATATTGAAACCTATCGTTGACAAGTTACACCATATTTTCACAAGTTCACTAAAGCGAATTATTCAATGTGTATTTCTCGAACTTAAAGCTTAGAAGCATTTATCATGTCTTCCGTAAGATATTACGTATCGGACCCATTTTTATAATGAAACTGACTCTATATATAATCTCGAATCGGACCATGATCTTTGCTTGTGATAAAGGTTTAATTTCAAATGAATGGATGAAAGGAAAAATCACATTTAATATATTCATTTGTTGGCTCCATGTTACGCAGTAATAGTAACTTTTAGCTTGTTTTGTCTGTAAAGTAAAGGTAAATGCTATATATGTGGAAAGTATCCAAAATTATAATAATTTGCCTTAGTTATAATCTACTTGGGTCCGAACTTTGTAACGCAAATACTGCTGAACTGCTGGTGTTGACATTCTCAACTCAATTGCCAATAACTCCACAATGACTACTCAAGACTGAAACAAATTCTGAGATGTAAATCTTTATGCTTATCCTTGATCCTTATCTTCATTAATAAATTAAAATTACCATTTAGAAATTAATCCTCCTTTAATTAAACTGCAGCAATAAATAGGGCAAATCTAGCAAATAACACGGAGTAGTATATTAGAGTGACAATAAAAATAGTTTAGAAATAACCACCAAACATTGGGATTACAATGATACATCCATTTTGTTTGCTAACCTTTGTGACTTGAAAAAAAATCTTTCACCATGAAAAAAATAACAAAAAGTTATAACGAGTTTTGAATAAATTAATTTTTACATTCAGGAGACAATTTTTTGATTAAACAATATGTCCATTTACCGTTGACTGGAAATCTTGCATATCAATCATTACTGAAAAGTAAATATGCATATATAACTGGAAGTTATACGGATAATGATCATAGACTGTAAAAACATATATTAAATTAAATTTTCATTAAAATTTTGATACACACATCATATTACCTAGACCAGTTCAATGTTAATGCGATTTGGAGATACAGTAAAATATTAAAAGTAAATTTATGAATCGTCGTAATCTGATCGCCAGAGCCATTTGGCCGATTGGAAAAGTTAATTTAAAATCAAGTGTAAACACAACCAAGAACTCAATGAATTGTTTTATTAATTCTTATGATGTTTAAAGTTTTAAATTGTAATAACGTGTTGAGTTCGGTGAGCTTCTTCAATACGTTACTAATAAACATTATTAACAGCTAGTTATCCCGTGCCAACCTCATAATTAATTTGTGGTTTCTGTAACTTGTTCTTTTCTGGCATGTCGTTTAGAGATTTTGAGATTATGTATAATGTTGTTAAACGTTGCGCGAAAGAGAGTTTTCGTTTTATTCAGTATGATTTAATTGTAAATTCTCAGTGCCTTTCACGGAAATGTTGTGTTATAATATCTTCTGAAACGTACATAAAATTTATTTTTTTATATATGTATTTCAAATGATTGAAGTCGGTCTATATATTTTCAAAGCCCTTTTTAAACAAAATCCTACTTTTTAATTTTGTATTATTCGTTACTTTTTAGATTTTTACTTTACATGCCACTCTAATCTGTTTAATAACAACGATATTGGTATCTGTCGTTATATTTATACTTCATGGTAGCTTCTAAAAATAAATTTTTACGCTTCTATGTTTATAATTTTGGTTATCTCGATTCTAATAAAATCATGCCTTATGATATGATGACAAAAACTTAAATGAAAAAATGCAATTTTTTTATTCTCCTTTTGCATATATTCCCACCTACTTATTTGTATATTTTTTTGTCTATAATAAAGTACGTACTGTAAAAAATGTGTTATCTACGGACTATAAAAATATATCCTTAAATAGATCTAGACATCAAAAGTCTTTGGAACTTTATTTATAATCAGAAATGAAATTTGCCAAAAATTTCCAACACATAGTTTTAAAATTCATTCAAATTTATTCAATTTCATTTCATCTTGGAACAAATTCGTTTCGAATACGTTAATATTGATATAATAAAATTTAATTGCTAATAAATTGAGCATTCTAATGAGAAATTTATTTTTCAATTTCTCTGTAATAAAAATTATAAGATCTCTTTGTAAAATCCCTACAAACTCACATTTATCAAAAACCTTTCGTGTTACTGTTATGAAAAAAAATAACAATAATTTTTCTTCTAATATTTTCAAATTTAACGAAGCGTAAGACCTTATGTAATTACCATCATGACTGCATTTTGTAAATAAAAAATTCATGAAATTGAAATAACTCTATGAATAAATATATAATCAATTAGTCTCCTCACTTCAAATCTTCACACTTATATATTTAAAAAGCTAGAATTTTTGTAGCTTTCATGTCGAGCAATAAAGAATATTTTATCGAGTAGAATGATTAATGACAACACATATGAAAATTGTTTTGCCGCCATATAATACAAATGTGTGAAATATTATCATAATATTTGAATATGATCAGGGAAACTTTACCATATGAGCTTGCATAGTCGGGCAAGTTACAAAAGCTTTGACATTCACAAGCAAAGTTACCCGAAAAAATTGTAAAGCTCATGTAAATATCGATGGGCAACCCAGTTAGGTAAAAGAATTCACCGTTATGATTTATGGTACGAGAGTCGTGAGCTGGAAACTTCAGATATCCTGAATGTACATATATTACAATGTTGGGGTAGGAATGGCGTAGCACAGATTTATCTGATTTAAATACAGCTATTAGATCTTTGTAGATGCGCAATGAAAGAAGAATAAAATATTTCTTTCGTTTTTGTTTTTTTTTTGTTTCGTATGATGCGCTCCTAACATAACTTACTCACCCGTTGTTGTAAAGTAATGCTTTATCCATGGGTACGACGAAATGAAAATTAAGTAAGTTACAATATAATGTTAAAAAATTTATCTGTATAAACAAGTAAATTTTAATACTCTTAATGATACAACTGATTAAATTTTTCTATTATTTAAACTTATTAAAACATTCAAAAACAGCCAAAATGTATATAATAATAATCCTAATTTTATTCACTATATTACGACATGAAGGTTTTCGACATACTAACTTTGAAATACCAATTTTTAAATTACGTAAAATGTCTTCATGACTAAACTTCTATGATAACTTTATAATTTATTCTAAGGAAGATTGGGGTTGGACATATCGATATAACATATCGATAGTTTGTTATTAACTTGTCGATAAATTAAAATATTCAATACGGCTGAAAAGTATCATCTAATTATTGAACTATTAAAATAGGAAACAATCTACGTGCAGTTCGGCGTATTAGTAATAATGGGACCGATTAAAGTATTGGGAAATTAAGTAAAGCATCTTAAAATCACCAACATTGAAACAGTGATAACGAAAATAATTTTATGTTGACGGCTAATAAAACAGCCACATTTGTACGCTATTCTTGGAAAGTTATAAAAATTTCTCTGTCAAGTTACGTAAAAAGGGTGAGGTTCGATATTCTGTTCAGTTAGCAGCTGAGTCGAAACTCACCTGCTAAAGAACAAATAAAACATGGAAATTTTCAGGAAGAAAACTCGGACGGCTCTCGATTTATGAATTCCGTTTAAAACAAAAAGTGAGCCAATCAACTGGCAATATATACAGGAACGATGGATAGATGGATGAATTTGTACTCTCCTATGACATAAAAAAGAAAATTTTGGTACCTTAAATTTAACTTGGAATGTAGGGAAAAATATGTAGTGAAAATTTTGGTACCTTCGATAATCCTCATCACCCTCTAGGGTGATGAGGATTATCCTAATCCTTAGACCTACATTCCAAGTTAAATTCGCTTTATAAAAAAAAATAGTTTTTACTCCCTACATAAATTAAATATTTTTTTATTTCATTTCGTTTATTATTCACTACGTCTTTGTTCCAAATTCCTCGATTTATCTGTCAGTAATACGGCAAATTATTCATAAATATGGAATAGATTTTCACGAATGAGTGTAACGTCTCCCGAATCTGAAAACACTTGTTTTATTTACTGGCATACAAGTCATCGCACAAGATCATTTTTCTGTTATAATTCTTCACGTCATTCCATTTCAACAAATCCTGAATTTTACTAACGTTTAAGCTATCAACACGTTTCATCTATCAACGAAAATTGAAACATCTTCTGCATTGGTATATGAAACGCTGATGTTAATTCAATAGCATTTCTGCGGTTTATGTCACTACCTTAATGGCATCTATCTTTGGATTTTCATAAATATATTTGTAATTCTATCTGTGATATTCACTAAAATTTGTTAAACGATTTCAGATGCTAAGTAGCGGTGTTGATTCTTTTAAAAGCTACAGGAATAGTTTTTTGTACCCTTAATTTCACTCCCTGCCATTATTCTTTATCGAGTATAATCATTTGATTTATCGCCCCATCTCAATAATTTACCCAAATTATATTTTTATGAAAGGTGCTTAATCCGACAAATACATAACAAATTTTAAATTTTTTTTCTCTCTGAGAGCACCGGACACGTTTCTAATATTTGTTTGTTGTTGAATTATCAATACGTCATTAGTTAAAACAATTTAGGAAATAGATGAATCACACGAAATAACATTTGCTAGAAAACTTAAATGTAAAAATAAACTGCGACTTTAACAAAACTATTGGAAGAATTTAAAGACTAAACAAAAAGAGGCTAAAAAAGTAATGTATTATCAGATTGAAGAGCATGATACAACTTTAAGTAAATCGAACAAATTATTAGTATAATCATTACAATTAATTAAAGCATATCAAATTCATCAGAAATAAAATCGATACAGAGTGAAAGTCAAATTAACATGCACCTTTACGGCATTTCTTACCCAGCCATTAGTGTAAATAATGACGATAGCAGATCTCACTCCTCTATCCTTTCACTGTTGTCGTTTCATTAATTCTGTGTATACAACAAGAAACGTTTATAATTCCTTACAAATTTATACATTAACATAAATAATTTGTTATATTGGTACTTTTAAAGTAATTACTTTTAAAATAACACTGTTCAATGTACTTTTTCAAATATTTATATATATTCCTAATTTCTCCAATATTATTAAAACTTTATAGATGTATATAATTTATATTTATCCTGTACAAACATATAATTTACGTTATATATAATTTTTGTATTTACCGTTGATATTTTCGTAAAACACATTCATCTTGACGCTGATAAAATAATCGAAAGTAGTTCATTCGCTCTGAAAATTAAAGTTAAATTAAATTATTAAAATCAGAATACATATGCAAAGGCACTATGTTGCTAATACATTATGTTTTTATTAGCCACATGAGGTCTTTGCAATAAATAAAGTGATTTAAAAAATATGGGAGCAGTAAATCTGTGCACAATTAAATTAAAAATTTATTTCCAGGTATTCTAATCATAAAGTTTTTCCAAACGTAATTACAGGCGGGCTATAAGCAAGAATCGTTGCTAATAGCCTACTTGAAGATGTTGTAATACAACGAAACCTAGGTCGTAGTAAAGGATTTAAAGAAAGTAGAAATAATACTACATCACGTAGTTTCATTTAATTGAAATAATTCCTTCCGAGCGAATTCCCTAAATCCAAATAATTGTATGCTTAGCGACATATAACTAGAAATCTTGCTACTAATCGTTCCTGTATAGTCTTAATCAAGTTGGTAAAGTATTTAATTAGAATTATTTGGTTCAGTCATTACATATACTGTTAATATTTTCCTTACAGATCGCTATTCATTTATGTCTAACAATTATAACATTTACCTTGGGGAATATTTTCCTACCTTTTAAAAATATCAGATGCAACATCAGAATTATTTTGGCATTTTCATTAAGAAAGGTCACAATATAATGCATTCCAATACTGCTGGTAAGAGTTGACATCTGAAAACCTATAGGTTTTCAGTATAGGTTTCAAGTTAAGTATAGGTTTTCAGATGTCAAACTTATGGAGATGAGTTTGACATCTGAAAACCTATACTAATAAATAATTATCTGTATTTTTTTCCAGATAAATTATAGTTATTATAATTATAGTTTAAATTTTCATTACTTTCCAATAAATAACAATTTAGAACCATATATTTATCTCTACACCTTTATCTCCGAATAATAATCGTCTCTTTTAAAAATGACTATTTCATAATTTCACCTTATTCTTAAAAAAAACAAGCATCTTCGCTATTAATCTCAAATAATAATTGAAGCAGTTAATTAGTCATAATTATATTTAAATTTTAGATTGTCTGATGTAACATTCTCACCACTTTTCGACCTAATAATTGAGAAAAGCGTTAAATAAAACCTTGAATGAATAAAAATTTACGCGGGTGAATTAAAATTTAAAGCTGCAATTATCATTCAATGATTGAAGCAATGCTTTGAAGTTGATACTTTAAATATATATTTTAAAGCTTCGATATTCTAATGCAACTGAATCGAATGCAACCATCAATACAAGGGAATTAATATAGGCAGTTGTTAAATCTCGCTTTAATAATTATAGTTACTACATCCACACAATAAATTTTTGGGACGTTTTACACGAAATTGAACCAAAACCGCGTTGTTGCGTTTTCTTAACTGTTTGCCTGCTAAAATATACAACTTTTAATATACTTTTATATGCTAAATGTTACCAACTGACACCACGGGTCGCTCTTGTGTCAGTTGGTAACATTTAGCATATGCTTTATCACACCACAGCATGATATTTACCAACCAAAACCATCGATTAGCTTTTAATAAGATGTATAGAAGTTATTAAAAACTAATCGATGGTTTTGGTTGGTAAATATCTCTCCTACAAGTCGAACCACTATATTAGATGACTCCTCTAATTGAGGTTTGCCATCTGCACGAATATTTTCCTGACCACTGCAAAATTCAAACTTTTAACAATATACACCATGAATTACAAACAGCTTGAAGTCCCCACTAGTGGAGTTTGTCAGACAAATACTAATTTAGGGCAATTCGAGCTTTAGTGAAACACATTTGTTCATCAAACATACAAACGTTGTTCAAAGGGTACTTTTCCAAATTTACGATTCAGTTTCTCATTCATCGATCGGATTTTACACAACCGATCAGAATTTGCCTGATCATATGATATCATTTTAGAGTTGTCATTAAAATTTAGTGTATATCTCAGAAACTCGAAACGTTTTAGCGTCATGGTCTCACGTACGTAGGCGTCGTCATATTTCTCTGACCAATATATTCGCAATTTATGGAATATACGGAAATACGGAATGAAATCCAATGTCAATATACGGAAATTAAATAAATAATTCACATGAATTGTCTTATTTTCTGGTTTGCAACATTTGTGCTGGCATCTTTTTGCACGCTTTACAGGTTTTTTTGTCTCATATAAGGTCGATAATGTCGTCAGAGAATAAATAAGAAAATACCTCTTACGGCGTCTGCAATTCTAACGTTTCACTTGGTAAATTGGAAGTTTCCCGAAATCTCATTTGGTCTTCGCCCATTTTAAGTTTTTAGTTTTTAATATGATATTTATCTTACAAACACATGTCTTGCATGAAGTGTTTGCGAAACTGGTACTAGATCTGGAATAGCAAACCGTGTCCCACGTGGATTAACCGTAGTACTGGTATTAGTCTTAGAGTTCGGTAGCAGGATGTCGTCATCCTGATTTCCTGGGTTTCATCCGAGTCATGAGTTAAATTATGATCATTCAGTTCCGATATGGACGATAGATCAGTTACATCATAATTATCTGAGTATTCTAAGCCATCCTCTCTATTGTTCTATTATCTCAGAATATCCTCAGACGTCAGACGTGGATGCCTCAAACTCATATTGAACTTGGAAGAAAAAAGATACATATCCGAAACAAAGTAATAAAATATGACACCTTAGCGCAATGATGTATTACTGCATCACAACAAAACTACAACTTATCTCTCTAAGTATAATAAAAAACATTTGAATAATATCACATTAATTAAAATCAATATCCTTTACTCCACAGCAATTTCAAGTTTCAGCAACACAAACCGGTGTGACATAAAAAACAAGCAACGCCCAAAAGCACAAAAGTATTGATGTCATGAATGAAATGCTTTGCGGTAGACATACATTGCTGCGTTTTAAGGTGCTTATTTATTTGTCTGAACTACTTCGTGAGTTCGAATGGTATGGTTCAGAACTGCAATTCGGCGCCGTAAAGGGTATAAAAAATATAACCAATTGTCCTATTTTTACGTGAATACAAAAATATGTCTTCTATAATAGATATTTTCGCAAATATCTTAAACTTTATTATCCCAATAAAATTAAAATATGTTTGTTTGTACTTATTTCACGTCGCAAAGAAGTTAGAGATTACATGATTTCTTTCACAAACATAGCAGAAGGATCATCAAATAATAAAGAATAATTTTTGTTACGGAAAAATGTTTATTAAAACTAAAAAAGTACATGGAGTGAATAAGGAAGCAGCGTGGCAACGGAGCGATGGGTCGACGTGATTTTTTGAATCGTTACATACGCAATGTAAAGAGCAACGGAATCGCTCAGTTTAATCATAAATTATGAGATCTACCTGTAATATTATAAATGCGAAAATGTATTTGTTTGTCTTTTTTCACATTATATATATATATATATATATATATATATATATATATATATATATATATATATATATATATATATGACCAGAATTGGTTGGCTTGGTGGGAAATGACATAAGCTACTTTTCCGGGAAACCTCATTCCAACTAACAATATAACATAATGTGTGTTTATTCGTTCTTCTTTCACGTCACAACTTAGCCACGGATCGACATGATTTTTGGACAGATATAATTGGTGAAGTAGGATAGGCTACGTTTCAACATAGCATAGGCTACGTTTCAACGTAGAAAATTTCATCCTAACTTATATTATAATCCCAACTAATGTTAAAGGAGGAATAGTAACATATGCGACATTCCAGCCTGGTAAATGTCATACTTACTAATATTACAAATATTATAAACCAACTAATGTTACAAATGTGAAAGTGTATTTGTTGGTCCTTCCTTCACGTCCCAAGAAAACGAAGAACTTACATGATTTTTTGGACATAGGTAGTAGATAAAGGCTACTTTTCGTCCCGGGAAATCTCGTTAGTATATAGCTAATATTATAATCCTAACTAATATTATAAATGGCAAAATGTGTTTATCTGCCTTTTTTTCACGTCGAGCCACGACATCAAACTATTCACAACTTTCCAATCCAGGAAGTTTCATCTTAACTAATATTACAAATCCTAACTAATATTAAAAATTCAAAAGTGTGTTCTTTTGTTCTTCTTTCAAGTCACAACGGAGCAACGGATCGGAGTGATTTTGCACATTGATGGTGGCTGACCGGGAAATGACATATGCCCCCTTCCAACCCAATAAATCTCATCCAAACTAGTATTACATTCCCAACGAATATTACAGATGCAAAATTGTATTTATTTATTCTTTTTCCGAAACCGGCGTGATTTTTTGCGTATAGGTAGTTGGCGGGCCGGGAAATGACACAGGCTATATTTTAATCCGAGAAATCTCATCCTAACTAATTTTAAAAAGCTAACTAATATATTAAATGCAAGTGTTTTTCTTTATTATTCTTTCACGTCGATCAAACTTGCTTTAAGAATAATATTTCCCACGTCGATCCAGCTTTCCAATCCAGGAAGTTTCATCCTAACTAATATTACAAATCCCAACTAATGTATCCGAAAGTATTTTTCTTCGTTTTTCTGTCAACTCACAAAGGAGGAACTGAGTGATTTTTTGCACAGTTGGTAGACTGGAAAATGACTGAGGCTACTTTTGGTCCCGGAAAATGTCATTCTAACTAATATTGTAATCTAATTAATATTTTAATTGCAAAAATGTGTTTCTTTGTTTTTTTCACATCATGGGAGCAATAGATTGACACGATTTTCTGCGCATAGATAGTCGAACGGAATATGACACAGACTACTTTTTATTTCGGGAAACCTTCCTTCGGGAATATTGTTATTAGAAATAAAAAACATACAATGGAAACCACGAAGCAACATCGCAACGGAGACATCTGTGGAAGTATTTTTTTTTGAAACGCTACATATGCCATATAAGGTAAAAACAAAATCACTCCCTCTAATCGATAATTTAGAGGAAAATATTTTTATTTTCATTATCATATAAAGTCACCAAAATAAAGGTTTAGCATTTAATCGTTCTAGACGACGGTGCTTATTATAATTTCCATGTAAGTTTTTAACTGTAACTACGTGAGCGAAGCCATGGATAAAAAAGAGTATTTATAGATAAAACGGGTTCTTCTTTCAAACCTTGAATAAATCAGTGTTATTCTGGATTGCTAATTTGACATTTTTAGGAAAAGAAAATGGGATTCGTGGTGTTTAACTCGTTTGCATATATCCGAAATTCAAATCGAAATTAACAAACGCACGCGTGAAATAATTTAAATATTTCTTAACAGTTTACTGACTAAAATAAACTAGAACAAGTAAGCGAAATTCCCTAAATAGACGAATAATGGAATTAAATCGAAACTAATAATAACAAAGCTGAGAAATTATTAATTTGATTACGAGTTTGATGCCAGAATGACAAATGCAGAGAAACTTTAAAATTATAACATGTACATGCATTTACATCAAATACATAAATACCGGTCAAACACAAATAGATCTCGTGCTACAAGGATCCCATTTAGGCAGTTATAAACATTTAAGGGTACATACTATTTCTATAAACTATTTGCAAATATTAATTTTTCATAACGCAAATATTTTCAGTGTTTTCAGAAAATGGGGAATGTTAATTTTCGCATATTTTTGAATATTTTTGTTAAAAAGCAATTCAAAATATTTATGTGCACATAAAATATATAACATTAAAAAAAATTAAGCCCTTTTTTACCCAGTTTTTAAATTTTATATTTAAAAATTAAAAAAAGTTAGTCTATAAAACATATGGGTTAATAAGATACATTACAATGCCAATTTCAAGCTACTCGTCTACGTCGAATGTTTTCTGATAAAATCTATTCGGAATATAGAAAATCATAAATATATTACCTACTCTATGTTTATACGCGTAAAAACACAGTTTATATTTAAAAAAATATAATATGCTGTAGTTTTCTTATAGAACTTTCGTGGGCTTCTAAGCCCTTAATTTTTCATAATTTTATGTTCAATAGTCTCGGAGTGAGGATGCATTATTTCCATGTATTTTTTCCATATTTTTCAGAATATCTCTGAAAATATGATACTTAAAATCACACTATATATGTAATTCAATAAAATTTACATTTTTTAATCACTCCCACGCCCCCTCCGAAAATATCGATACGAATATTTTTGAATGTAAGCTACTGAAGTACGTGCGGGTTGTTATGTTCTACAACCATGCCAAATTTCAAATAAGTTACTGTAAACTTATTTTGACAAAATTAAACAAATCACAACATGTTATGCATATACAATTATTTAATTATGAATTTTATAATCAATTTATTAATTCAATCATTTTTAATGCAACTTTATAACCTATTTAACAAAAACCAGTCATTCAGGTATCCAAACTTATAATTCTTGCAAACTTAGAAAGGTGCCGTGCCACTACACTACTTAAAATACTACTCCTTATATCACCTTTATATTTCCTTATGCCATACGCAATAAATATTTTTTTTGTTATAATAATCAACAAAATTATAGAAATATTAATTTCTAAGAGCGAGGTCTTGAGTGAGCAGAATTGTCATTGGCATAGATATAAAAAATTGCAAGTTTTAAGAAATAGACATTGAAAATTTTTAACGCGTTTCGATTTATAAAATGTAAACAATAACCGGGATATTTCATTTTTGCGTACGTTTCCGGGTTTACTATATACTGACTAAATAAGTATGTTTAAAACTGTATGTCCATTAATTTTATTAAATTGTTTTTCTATTAGACTAAGAGAAAAGTGATATAATAAATAAATTTCTCCATTTCCATAGTAAACAATACCCATGCCATAGTATGCATAACCATAGCTGTACATGTAACAATGTCAAAAAGTATTGTATAACTATTATCTTCATATTATAATTTTATTCCAAAGAAATTATTTTTAATATGTTAGTTAAATACGAAACCGTTTCGTAAGTCTGTGGCTACCCTTCTGTGTTTGTTCCTGTTCCTTTTCTTGGTTAAACGTTAACTTATGAGCTAACTCCGTTGTTTTTCCAATATTAGTTGACATTTCCAATAATTGGTTAGCTTGTTTCAATAATTCAGATTTTATAGAATCGATAAAAGAAAATCTTTCTTTTATTTCTTCATCTAAGTTCTTGAAACTACCATTTTGTTACTTCAATTAAGTGTAGCTCTATCCATTCATCAGGTT
Source organism: Druceiella hillmani (assembly GCA_039881145.1). Lineage (NCBI taxonomy): Eukaryota > Metazoa > Arthropoda > Insecta > Lepidoptera > Hepialidae > Druceiella > Druceiella hillmani. The sequence goes on from JAYKKI010000012.1 coordinate 27,851,633, forward strand.
TCTGGTAGGAATTCTGCTTGTTGTAGCGCATTGTTTTTTACAGGATAATAGTATTTTCCCAATTTTTCGTTTATTGGTGAATTCGCACATACAATATTATCAACAAATATTAAACATTAATACTTAGTTTTGCGATAAGTAAAGGCACCTTTTTTTCTTGGGCTACGTCATTCAATAAAATGAAAAATTCGAATTGTTGTTTATGAGCATTCAAATTTTCAACCGTAAATACTTCCAAGCCAATGATCGCAGTCATGAAACGGCCGTGTAAACAATCTTTTGTTTTTAATCCGTCTATATGCTCACGTAAATATTTCCTAAATTCTTCAATATAATGCATTTTCAAGAAAACAATTTTCTGTGATAATAATTAGTATAATAATTATATTTTATTTTTCGCTTGTATTCAAGCTTTTGTGAAATTTTTTTATTTGTTGTTCGACTAAATCCATTTATCAATACCAACATTTTGTCACTTTGAGGTTAACGATCAAGTCGCCCTTGCACCAAAAATTTGTATAATATAAGTTATATATATCCTAAATAATGTACCCACATATTTTCCTTGTGATTATTAAATATTTCAAACTTAAATTTTTGAAATGTTTTTCACCAGTATTGTCAATAAACTAGAATTTAATTAACAAAAATATATTTTACTGAAAGCATATTTCTCGTCGGTGCTAAACCTCATTATGCTTAGTGCCAACATATTCAATTTCAAAGTCAAATTCTTTAAAATCTTAAGTATGGTTCAAAGCAGGGGCTACTTCTATTCAATTTCTCGCGAAATAGACTCGGTTCCATGACGAGGGAAACTTTTACTTTATGTGTTTCAGTGACATGTTTGGACAGAAACATTACACGCTGTCGATAATCCATCCATGATAATTGATAATTGTGACCTATATTGAGTTATAACTGACAAAAGGAATTGAATTACTTCGTAGATTAACAAATAGTTAGTATCATAGTAGTGCCAGCGGTCCCATCACTTATTATCAATTTGCACTAGCTCTAAGCATCCTTCAGCAGTATAGTAATTATACATAAACATTAAAACATGCAAGATCGAACTATTGGTCCTCACATACCTTTTTATCGTTATTGCGAAGTATATGCCATCTTGTCATCTATTCATTTAATTTATTAATCCCCATAAGACTAAAGCAGACTTTATTTTATGGAATATTTAAGGGATATTCTGTATCGGGAAAAGTTTAAAAAAGTTATTTAAGTTGCTTACACACAACTTAACAAATTTTCTTTTATTTTCACTATTTCTTTCGTCTTTACTACAGACAACTTCCATTCCTTCGAGTTACGGAGTTATATAAACTTACTTCTTTAAAATCTTTTTATTATTTCACACAGCCATCTTCACTCCTTATAAAAGTGTGATGCTTCAGCGTCTCAAATTATACAATATACTTACGAACGTAGATCAATATTGTTCTCCAAACTATGATATGGACGTTGCAAAATGTATCCTTATGAGAATACATAGATATCACATTTAAACCCATGTTTTTAGAAATGTATCGAAATTGAACTTTGCTTTCAATCCTTCCAATTATGTACAAATTTGATAGTGTATGATAGTTATTTATACACTTTTTACTGGCTATTTATTCGTTATATATTGGTAAGATGTAATATTTTTATGAAGTGTAAAATAATAGTTTTAATACATTTATTTGATTATATATATATATATATATATATATATATATATATATATATGTATATATATATATATATATATATATATATGTATATATATATATATATATATATATATACGTAAATATATATATATATATATATATATATATTTATATATATATATATATATATATATATGTATATGTTATATAAAGAGGTACAAAATTTCGCTTTTTTCCGCCAATGTAGTTCTACCCTTTCTTCGGTGGCCGTGAATAGTTCATCCCGCTTTTGTGATTTGGCATTAAAATCAGAAAAAAAAATAAACAAGTCTCCCCGACCATAAATATATCCCCATTCATTCCAAGTCGTTTGTTCGGTCCCCCGGTGCACTTCAAATTCCCCGCCTGCCCTTAGAATCGGTCTTTATGTACTGTCCGTTATTTAGGCAAAGGTTAGAGTCGATGAAGATTTGGTAATGAGTCGTTGTGGATGTAATATTTGACTGTTATTGCCGGTTAAGTAAGGTTGGGTCCGGGAGGTATGGGGCGCAGTCAAGAACAACAATTGTATTTGCATGTGAAAAAGGCTACATGAATAAAATTTCGAAGCAACTGTGCTTACTAATTACATTAAGAGGGACGTTTTCATGAGGCTAATTTCAATAAAAAAGTTTAGTTTCCTTACAGAGATTCTGCTGTGGGAGTGCGCGACAAAATTCGCAATAAAAGGTTTCATTGTACGTGAGCAGAATTTAAGTGTCGAATTAATTTTGAAGTACTTCTTGACAAGTTATAAATTCGAAATATAGGAAGCACTAACTAAAATCGAATATTTTAACATTTGATTCTTATATAGTGGTTTTGTTTTAAGTGGTACGGACATAGACATAATTTTTGTATTCGCTAGGATAAATATAAAGCTGATTTCGTTTATAAAACTTTAACTAATAAATACATGGCATGAAATGATTTTAAAGCAATTATCTAATAGTAAATATATCATTATATATTCTGATATATACTAGGCAAGATGTGTGATATTATCTCATTTTATACCCTTCCAAATCTTAAAAAATAGCTCGTGCATCAAGGTACATCGAGTATGTCGTTTGAAGTGAAATTACTTTACTTATTCGAAGTCATAAACAATATGGTATTCCTGGGGCACCTGATATTTAACAATACCTGATATAATTAAGCATAGTTTATCGTGAATATCCCAAAAGCTATGATATTTAGAATCATCTTTTTCACCGTCAAAACCCCATTTTTCATAATTCCAGATTTAGTAGATTCGGAAATAAAAGAAAGGAAAATATTCCTTTAGCCTATTTTTCAGTAAATCTAAATTTATCCGAAATTATATTACTGAGACCCTTAAAACTAAATCAATAAACAAAATCAATAAAAATTACTAACTAAATCCTTAGAAATGTTACACTTGGAGTACTTACGTTGCCCCTAAAATTTCTTTAAAAATATTTTTAAATGTTCGTCAAATTTCAAGTTAACAGACGGACAGATGGATAGGTAAATAATCTCATAATAGTTCCGTTTTTCCTTTTAAGGTGCTAAATACTAAAAATTATGATAATATTGATTAATGCTATGAAATGAAATACGTCGATGTCCACTTTTTTTTATTTGATTTTCTCAATAAAATCTTACTCAAATTAATTTAGATAAAACAAAAAAAGTTTTGCATAAATACACGTTTTGATTATTTGATAAATTAAATACACGTGTTGATTTAAACAATTTCTTAAGATGTTTGACTTTTTGAAACATCTTTAATATCGTATCTGAACCATTAAAATAGGAATTTAAAATAAATAAACCGGAAAAATAGAAATACATAGAACAGTAATGGAAGTAAATTTGAAAATTAAATATGTGCTCTTTCCTTTTGGACATCATGTGTGTTTAAATAAATCCGTCCCATTTATATTTAATGCAACAGAAAACACAACTTTATGGAACTACTTAGGTTGGTTATCCTTCTGTCAGAATTTAGTAAAGAAATCTTACGACGGGAAATATTAATGTTTTGGGCCGCATTACCGGGCAATTTCCGAGACGCTAACCGAGTTCCAAGTTGCACTACCAGGCACGGCGCCCTAAGCCCAAAACTTTACTCCAAACTCTTACATCCGTTTTATTTTCCGAGATATTTGACATCAAAACCCATCAAATTAGTAGTTCATACACTCACTTACTCATTGGCTCATTGCCAGATCACCAAAATAAGCGAAACGCTTCTAGAAGAGATAGAACTTGGAAATTTCATACGTATGTTGTATTTAGAATACCAACAAAGGAAAAACTCTTAAGTGTGGAAATTGGTGACTAAAAACAAAGGTAAAGGTTATCTTAGGGTTCGTGTCAAGTTACGTATATGCGTAGGAATTTCAAGGTTCTATATACATATACATAGTACAAAAAGTTGTGGTTTTACAAAATAATAAAAAAAATATATTTATAAAAAATGTCTTTCAAAATTATATGTTTTTTTAGAAAAATATTTGATTTTTCAAACTTTGCAATAAATATTCAGTAAAAAAAATTATATTTAGAAATATTTTTAAAATTTATACTTAAATGAAAGTTTTTTTTTAAATAAATTATTCTTGAAAAAAAAATTCTCTAGAAAGTGAATGTAATAACTAGGATAGGACTTTTCTATTTCTAACCGCAAAAAATTTTAATTACGAAAAAAAGGCACAACCGTTTAATAACCGTTCATCTACACTCTACTCGTATAAAGTTTATCGAAGCGTAGGAATGTGCCTATAAACTTTATATATATATATATATATATTTATACAGATATATAGATATATATATATATATATATATATATATATATATATATATATAGTACAAATTTATAAAAGCGAGAGGACTTACTTCAATTTTTAAATAATATTCTTCAGACACTTGTAATATTACATTGAGTTTAGAAGATAATTTTGAAAATTTTGGGTGTTATTAAAAACACGCCTTCGGTTTGAAATTAATTTTGCGTTAGAGAACATATATTTTAAAAGAATTATAGGCTACATAAAATCACACTATGATTCATATGGGCAGAACAGTGACAAAGCAAAACTTTTTTTTTTGTTATATATTATTACACTATTATGTAGTTTATAGAAGCAGAGTAGCAATACAGAATGTGATAAAATTCAGGAAACATTGCTTACAAAACGGCAAGGTAAAGAAAGATCGGTTAATGTTAGGATTGATCGAATCTGGTATGATATTATTGTACTAACTTCACAATTACGAAAAATTAATCTGTAACCAAAACAAACATTTTCGTAAATAAATTAAGATTATTTAACTTATTTAAATTTGACATTTTTTTTCTTTAAATTATATCTTAATCTTATTTTAACCATTTTTATAATTCCCCAACAAAATAAGTACAGTGGATGTCGCACCATATTGAATAAGTCTTAAAACAAGCACTAAAATTTTTAACCATTTTTTTTTCTAATGGCTATCACTTTTCCACACTTTATTACTCCATATATTTTATTTCCACAGCAGCCAGTGAATATCTTGTGAGTATCTTGTGATTATCTAACAATCTAGTCGATCGTAGTCTGTTTCAGTTTATGACCGTATTTACGTTCCAAGCAATAAATACCTCAGTAATACCTGAATACTTTTTATTCAGTCTATTGCGCATACGCGTATTAATCACATAGTATATTCAATTCATATTATATTCAATTAAAACACTATCAGAATGAAATAAATTATACAAAGAATTGACTTTCAATTACCTACACTCTATGTTGTTTTAAGGTGTTTCAACCGTTTCGTGGAACGGCGGTGAAATCTAAATTCAATTTCAATCTTGGTTCATCGACATTTTGACCACAATTTAATTAGTTATTGAACTCAATCGCACATGAATCGATCGCTTGTTATTTGTTTACCTTAGAGTCGATAGGAGCGATAGCAATGAACGTGTTTGATTAAGAAAGGGTTCTGGAGCCTGCTGTCTTGTACGTGTCTGCTGTCTAGTTCCGTCGAACACTTTGTGTAATTAATAAACTAATAATCAATATCGGGCTAGTGTAAAAAAGTTTCTTAAAATTAAAAAAAAACCTATCCAAAAATTATTAAAAAATTTATGCGTATTATTTGGATGTATTCATATTTAAAATAAAAACCTAACCCACATTAAGTTAGGTAGTTTAATTACGGTAGTCAAATCTTTTTGCATTCTACACAATATTATACATTACTTAAAGTTTAAAGGAAGTGACGAATTTCAAGAAATAATTAATTTTACACCTCCACATATAACAACGATTTTATTAAGAGAGATTTAAAAAATTAATTTTACGTTTCCACATATAACAATAACAATGTTATTGAAAGAGGTTTTTACTTTTGCAAACACATTGTGTATTTAAAAAAAATGCAATTACCCCAATGAAAATTTAAAAACTTGGAGCGCTGGACTAGATTTTGTGGAGTACGTTTTTAAAAATATCCCATTAGAAAGGTAAAAATAATATAAATAGTGTTCGCCTTTCGAGTCCATTAAGGTCTCAAACCATCGTTATCGTTTAATGTCATACAATTTATTTATTCTTGAGAGTCTGCGAACTTTTTTTTTCTTCTTCGTATCGATGTATGTAAAAACTAAAACTAAAGGTTAGAACAAAAAAACCGTGGTCGATTTAAAAATAATGTTACTGTGTATAAATATTTTTGTGTATATTTATAAAGTTTTTTATAAATAAACTGATAATACAAGCCCTAACAATGAGTTATGAGATATATGGCATTTTACAAGTCATTGTTTCGTTAGTAAAGCCAATTTTGTGAATTATTATATAGTTTTCAATAATTAATAGAGCATTTTCTTAGAAAAGGAGTTGCAGTAATTATTTCTTTTCCATGGAACTTGAACTTGAATATTTCGTGTAAGAATTATGTTATTAATTAAAATATTTTAAATTTGATTTTGTTCCAAAATGTATCATTCGTATACTTTAATATTGGATTATCTAGGATATTAAATGTTAAAATAGATGCTAAGTTAAAAAAACACAATATTAATTATGTTACATATTACTAATTATGTGTATTTGACCATAGGGCGATGACAATTAGGTTAGTCAAAAATTATGAAATAAAATACAGTTCTAATGAAAATGTCGATTCAACGCAATTTCAAGTTGTGATATTTAATTAAATTTATATGTTCCTCTTAGCTGTGTCCAGGCTTTTAGCAATGTAGATGTCCTTTTTAATTGACGTTATAATTTACATACGAAAGTAATAAACATATTGAATGTATGTTAAACATGTTAGAGCAATGAAACAGTGGACTGTATGGCTCATTCACCACATCCCTTTTATCTACATCTTCTTTTCAAGGATAACTTTAAATAATTGGCAAAATATCAAGTAAAGTAAAAGTGAAACCGATTGTAATTCAATGCTTCATTTTCCATAGCCGTGGATTTAATGGCCGCCAGGATTTAATGGCAGCCTGATCTCATAAATTGGATGGATTTATGAGATCAGGATAAAGCTCATCTAATTTCGTTGCTATATTTCATCAGCACAGCTTACCATCTGTCGTGTGAAAATCTTCTCATTTATGCAGAGGATTCCATTCTTCTATTCACTATTTAATCTATATTAATATGTAGCCATATAACCTAATTACATATTAAGATTTGTTGGAAGTATGTTACGATTTTTATTTCGTTACATTTGTCTCATAATTTAGATTAATTAGTACAAAGTAAAGAGTGTTTCTATTTATGTTGCTAGTATTAAATGCCTATACTTTCATCATTTCTTCAATTTTCCTTGAATTGAAACAAAAAAAAAATTACGTATAAAGTTTTAAAATATTTACGAATCGTCCCTACTTCAATTACGAGCATACTGCAATAAAATTTATATTAATAAACATTTTATGGCGAATTTCTAAAATACAACCTTTAGATAATTATTAATAATTCTATGCTAAAAATTAATATTCGTATACCGTGGGTAAAACTTAATTTGTTATATTGCTGTAAGCCCTTGCGGATTGAAAATTCTTTGCTACGTGTTATTAGTCTCAGAATACTTTTCCTAGTTTGTTTTATATTTTGATGCTTCCTCAAATTAGATTTCGAATATATTTTAAGTCCCAATGAATTGTGCCTATTTCAGTAACTAAACAATATCAAGTAATAGAGCAAACCGTTCACAATTAAGAACATCTAAAATATAAGTATTAGGAGTTTGCAGAAACATATTACAAATTCTTAAAATATTGTAATAAATTATACTGTTGTTGAATAAATTATTCTTTGTCTGTTTATATGCCGGTAATTTTTTATGAATAGATTGATTTTAAATATCATTGGTTAAGGCCGACGCGAAACATGTTCAAGCAATGTAATGATGAATGGACTTATGCTTTTGTTCTAAATACTGGAATGGAATCGCTATTAATATGGTGGTGTATTGTGATTAACTCAATATTCCAAACTGCATTCTGACTCAGAAAGGCGCTGACGTTTGTTGGCTACTGTTTCGGAAAAATCCTCGTGTGGGTTAGTATCGTTTCTAATGTTAGGGCTGCTTAACCATCGTATGAAGTTCAAAAAACAGAAATACGGGTGCGACTAAATGATCACTTTTCCATTTAATCTTCGAAATAAAAGGAAACGCTGTAAGGTTTTTTTATTTATTGCGTCCCGGTACACAAAATCTTCAAAAGTCAATGAAAAAATTAAGTTTAAGTAAGTTTGTCGTATTATCTTATATACACGGAAGTGTTCGTGTATCATTTTGATGTGTGTATATATATATATATATATATATATATATATATATATATATATATATATATATATATATTACAACACAATCAATAAAAAAACTTACAGTAAATCTTCCCATGTACATGCATATCCATGTCACCATGTTATATCTACACACCTCTATGACTTCATCGACTAGTAGCCATCCAATACTCCAGTATTTCAAATGTTTTTTTCTATATATTTCTTTCACACATATTTGTATTAGTGTTTATATATCTGTTTTGGCTATTCATTTCTTGTTCTCATATTTATATTATTTTCATATTAACATAAACTATTCAACTGATATTTAGTAAACATAACACTTCAATTGAATTTGAATTCTTTTATAATTTTTTTTCAAATTTAAACAAAATTATAGACATTAATACACAAAAAAATAAACCTGTCAACCACGAGTATAAAATTTTAATCCGATGAACATTGTTCACACTGCATTAATTCATTTCTTACAGTGAGATTTAAATATAAATATGTATTTTTTGTTCGTAATTTTGTAACTATTGTCTTAAGGCAAATAATTTTTTTTAATGCTGCTTATCTATAAATCGAACCTTGTTATATTTGTTTAAATAAATCAAACAAAAAACGTGTATTGGCATTAAATATTTTAGAGGTTCTTCGGATCATAGTTTTGGATAATAGTTATTTTATAAATTAAGGTTAAATTTTTTTTAATAAATTCATGTCAATTTGTAGTTCAGCAAAAGTCAAATTTTCCTTCTTTTAAGTTGTAAAATCGTAAACAGTGTTAAATGTGGCATCAGTCATCGCCGTGGGGTATTGGGTTGATTACAAGCCATATTGCCTTTGACGGCGCTACGCACTGCGGGGACTGGTATTCGATTACCGGCCGCTCGTCGAGCAAGGCTATGACTCTTAATCTCTACATCCAACCAGAACACCAGATGCTCTGGTTGGATGTAAGAGATTAAGAAACTCTCATAGCAATAAATCTGCTGTATGTTTCGATTTTAATACGCTTTTATGAAATCGACTTTTTTGTAACTAACTATGTAATGGAAACTAAATTTCATGCCCTTCTAATTATTCTATCATCATGAAGGCAGATGTTTGTAATTAAGATGATAATACAATAATTTCATCGAATTCAAAAATATTTCCTTTAGTTTTAAAACAAAAAAAGTACAAAAAGTAAAGGAATTTTTAAATTAAATTTTCATCCCCTTATAGATGTCCGAATTATTTAAAATTTGAGACACGTGTCAAGAACCGATGATAATATAATTATTTAATAAAGTAAAAAATATTAAGTTGAAAACGAAAAAGACTAGAAAATTGGAATTTTTCAATTAAATTTTCATCTACTTCTAGATGTCTGAATTATTTAAATTTTTGCACACGAATCAAAATCACACTACAATACAATCATTTTATGAAATTAAAAATATTAGTCTGAAAACAAAAAGAAAAGTCTTAAAAAAAGAAAAATAAATTATTAGTTTGGAACATTAAAAAACACGCTTTTACGAAATACAGAAATAAAATGCAAAAAAATAGTTATCTACCCTGTTTTCTTTGTCTACTCAGTAAGGATTTTCGTACAAGCCTTGTTTGTTATTGAGTGTAAAAGCATGGGTTGAATGAAAAAAATGAATTTGTTTCTCGAGTTAATATTAGGTGGGTCAAAAATAAAGCGTCTCAATGACAAACATGGCTTAACACTAAGTCTTTGCTGAGTAGATAGACAAAATATGTTCGATAATTATTTCTTACATTTTAGTATTTTATAACAGTGCGTTGCTATTAATTCATTACACATTAAAGTATGTAATTGGATAAATACATGTCTGCAGAATAGCGTAATATTGAAATTTATCACACCATAACTAACCACTGATCTTGTTAACTGCGTTCGTTGCATGAACATAAGTGATCTAACATTGCGACGCAATAACCCGAACTGGAACATCTGGATCTGGAACAAAGACTATCTGTTCAATTTGCGAAGTCTTTATTATATCATATAATCAAATATTTTCGAATATTGTACATGGATTAAAACATTACACTACTGTGACTAATAGCTCTCGCGACATTCTTGTTTTTTGCAATTCTATAACAATTATAAATTAGAAATGCATACAGAACTACTAGATTTTGAACATAATAGCGGTAACTTCAGCCATCTATTTCTCTCTAAGACGAAAGAAATTATTTTCTTATTTAAATATTGGCTGATGTAATCAGTAAATTATCATTTGTACAATAATTATGAAAAATAAAACATGCATCTCTTCAGTAGTAAATGAAAAATATTAAAATTATCTTAAAGTAAAAAAATAAAAATTGTTACTAATATATTTATTATTCACCTTTTCATATTTGACGTAATTACATTCATTTAGTAATGTAAACTTAGGAACAGGTTAAAATGAAAGTAATATTTAGTAATATGAATCGATTAAATCGAGAATATTCATATGCGAAAGGGGTTAGGTTTATAGTAAAGATAGAGCATTTGATACTTAAATAATTATTATAAAACCAACGTGTGTTTTATGTGTGGAGGGTTTCAACAAAATCACACACGAACACTTCCGTTTAGATAAGATAATAGGACAAACTTACTTAAACTTCATTTTTTTATTGACGATTGAAGATTTTGTGTACCGGGACACAATAAATAAAAAAAACTTTCCTTTTATTTGGAAGATTAAATGGAAAAGTGCAATTAAAGGGCAAATTTTACACAATTTTAATTACTCTCTATTTTTATATAGATATAATACTATACTGATAGTTCCTAATAGCTTCCGTACAAAGTTGACATAGATTGTTGGAGTAATAACCTAAAACTCTTGATATATATATATATATATATATATATATATATATATACATATATATATACATATATATATATATACACATATATATATATATATATATGTATATATATATATATATATATATATATGTATATATATAAATATATATATATATATATACATTTAAAGGGTGTCGCGACCCCTGTCCGAAAATGACTACCAATGAATCCCCTGGTTATATATAGATTATTGGTTGAAACCGGAATTTATTATTTCAAGGGGTTTAGAAATTATATCACGATAAAAATTTCAAGAAACACTGTGCACGATTCCTTCCATATTTCATTACATACACCTTACCGCCAGGTAAGTCGTTCGAACGTCGTAAATAAATTATATCTTACGCATAAGTAAAAAAGGTGAAAATGGGTTGACAAGTGAGAAGAGAGAGATGCTATGTTGCCCCTCTCGTATGCGAGAGCGCATTCGTGGTCAAAGTAAATTATTAATTTAGTCGATTGCGAAATCGCTTTATGTCCAGTTGTGTTGTGTCACCGCAATCCGTTGTCGAAGTTCGTGTTTGGCATCCAATAGATAGGTCGATTTGGACCTATACATTGATCTCCACATTCAGTAGACATCACCCAATTGGACTTCTTCGTATGGGGATTTATTAAAAACTTCGAGTTTCAGAATGATAGTAACATTGAAATGGAGATGGCTGGAGTGCGCCTATTATCGATGCTTTCGATAAACTTGAAAGTATCATTAACCAATACATTAATTCGTTTAAGTCCAAGAACATAAAAAAAACGCATGCAAAAATATGTCGAAAACGGGGGGCGATATGTTGAAAATACTTATGTCATTTAATTTGTTCTTTAGTTTTCATTAAATTGTAATTTTGCAATTTATTCTTACTTCAATTGATTAAAAAATCAGTGCAATCATAATTTGATCTACCATCCGTGCACGCCCGTGGCAATCATAGGTCACTCACCTACACACCCTACTCACCTACTACTACTAATTTTTTTTCTTAGGTAACTTCAAAATATGTACATACCTATAAGTGGCAAGCACTCTCACACAGATACCGCTGTAAATAGATTAATACTATAATATTACAAAATACTATTATTAAATATACTACGGTATTTCAAATAACCAAGCGCCCTTAATTACGAGTTGCAAGTGTAACCCATACATACTGCACACAATCATACACAATTTTCAAAACTTATACATATATAAAACCCAATTTAAATGTTCGCCTTGCCACTCCTTTGGTCTTGTTAAAAAAACCGACATCGATACGAGCGTCACGAATGACGAGGCGAGTCACGTGGCGAATAGCGAGCGCTCCGAATGCTAACGGCGCGAGCGTTAAAGGCTTAGGCTATGTTCGTAATAGACATTTTATTTTGTATTAAAAATCTAACATGTCAATATATTTCTGAAATACATGCTGTTTTGCAACTTCCATGTGGAGTACAAATCTAGGATTTTTTCGGATAGGGGTCGGTTTCGGAAGGTAGAAAACTACATAACGAATCAGTTTTTGAAATAAATCTACTCGATATGTAATCTTGAATAGGGTCGTGAGCTCACGCTAGCAGAGCAAAGCAAAGCAAAACTTTCCAAATTTACAAATTCATTTTTGGCTCCATTTAACTCAGCAATGGTAACTTTCAGATTATTTTGATTGTAAATATTAATATGTAGAGAAGATTCAAAATAATAATAATTTGCTTTAATTATAATCTGTTTGAGTTCGACTATGTCCTGATAAAATATTGCAGAGGCCTTCTGTTTTGATAAACATTCAAATAAGATTTTATCAGTTGGCGCGCGCCATATTTTACATCCACTCAGCACTCCCTCTTACATACTTCAACTGAGTGAAATATTTTTTTGATCCACAAATAAATCGAAAATTTGTTGAACGGCACTATTTTAAAATGACTAAAATTAGATCAAAAGTGGTCAAAACCATCACATTTGCCCAAAACCAATTTGAATATTGAATATTTTTTACAAGCACGTATCAATACGAAATAACAACGAAATAATCAACAAAACTCGACTGAAGTTAGATGCGACACACCAGAGCTAGCCAATGGCCAATGCGCCAACTTATCGCCCACGCCATCTCATAATACACTGCTCTATATCTCTGTAATCTAATGTGATGGATCCTTGAATCATAAGGTATAGAAAGTCTTCTCTTCTTGAATGCTATACACATAAACAGCGGTAATATCATTAGAAAGGTTGAATAATCGTAATTAAAATTGTGAAAAAGTATGTTTAAACAAAGTAAAATTCAAAAAGTATCATAAAGTTCAAAAGTATCACAAATACAATAAACGTGTTCAAAGGTATCACAAACCCGTGCAGAGTAAAAAAGACCACAGCATATCTACAAGGTATAAAAATACCAATGCCAAACACAAGAAAGCTCGCCGAAATATTTCAATAACAGGGCGGATAGAATGTTTCTCACATTTTATGTAAAATTTGTACTTTGTATATAAACAAAATCGTGTACTTTGTAAAACGTCTGCCAATTTTCAAACAAAACTTTCCCCGGATGTACTGGATATTGCAACTAATAGCACAAAAATACAACACAGGGCTTAAGAATGATATGATTTCTCTTCTATATTACATTTTTACTCATTTAAAATTCATCTATTATTTGTAGAAGAATATTAAAATAATAAGTTTAAACATAAAAATTAATCAAATGAAATTAATTTTAGCACATCGAAGGTTCCGGATTTATTTCTTCTAACAAATTTGTAAGTATTTAAGAATGTTAAATAATGTGTATTATTCGCCTCTGTAGGCCCATAATAAAAAAAAATATAATTATAAATTAACTAAGGTTTAAATATATTTTAACCAAATTTTGACGAAAGATCAATAAACCGTTTATTAACCTTTTCGTCATATTCATAAAAAATACGAAACGGACAGATTATCTCTTAATGTATCCATTAAGAGATAAATAATATAGTAAATTAATAATATATTCTGCTTTTGGAAGTTAAATATTTACCTTTGCAAACATTATTTACCGATTAAACGATCTGTTAACTGTATTTAAAATAATAATTTACATCTACAATAATTTTTCCACTAATCGAAAATTAGTCTTCAACATGAATAAATTATAAGTAATAACCAGAGTATCTATCAACAATTAATTTTTAAAACGTTTTTGTTATCATTTTGATAAATCCAGAGTCGAAAAGGAATATAAATTCAGGCTTTATTCATTTGTATTATAAATGCTTTATATTCAAGGGCTGTACCTATATAATTAATTTACAGCAAATTTATATTTTTCTCAAAGTGGGAAGCCTGTAGTCGCGCATCGCAATGCCTCGCTTCGAGCGACGGACGGAACCATTACCCAGCACGCGGAAATCTTCTCTGCATCCTATGACGGTGGTGGTGAACTGTGAAACGCGCCAGCAGTGGGGGCCATTTTGTTCATCTGGCGGTGCTGGCGCGGGGCTTCCGGATGAAGAATACCAAGACATATATTGTTGAGCCGAGTGATTAATGACGCTACATATGAAAATTGCCTTCCCACAATATTATACACACGACCAAAATATCTCACTTTTTAATGCAACGAGCGACAGATACGCGGACCAACTTACAAAACCTACGATATTCACAAGCAAATTTACCCAACAAAATTTTCAAGCGCATATAAATATCAATGGTCAATTTAGTTAGATATAATAATTAAGAGTTATGATTTATGGTACGAGAACCAACCTTTCGTCCATATATCAAAAAGAAAACTTTTTATTAGTTTCGTATATTTATTTCATGAAAATAGACTTATTGCAAGTCGTTCCTCGCCAAAATCGATAAAATGAGGTAAGTTTGCAGGATTCATTCCATTATTCAATTCATTACTTTAATTAGAAATACAAAAAAGCAAGAATATGCTAATTTTCCGTTCTTTAATCTACATGTGAAACAATTTAGACTGCGTTGCGCTCCAAGTCGGTTGTGTTCCGAACACTCTAAATAAATAATATTTGCGATTTTTACAGTGTTAGTATAATTATTGTCGAACTGATCATTCTTAGACTTGCTAAATAATTTTATCCGATAGTGTAATTTTATTTCATGGTGTCTATTATTTTAAGATTTATATTTAACAGCTGAATGATGCTTTTTTTATTAACTATATATATATATATATATATATATATATATATATATATATATACATATGTGTGTGTGTGTGTATATATATATATATATATATTAAAGTGTTGAATATACACCGATTCAATTCAATACATCCATGTTTAATACATTGAGTGTTTTTAATAAAAAACACACTAGGAAGTTCATTATACTCAGTTCATTCATTTCTAATCACAATTTTCCGTGGATCTTATTCAGATTGTGAGAAAAACACTTAAAAACATTTATTACTAAGGGAAAACGGAAAATTCTCTTTCATCATAAAAATTGACAAATTATTTTCTACTGCAAAGGAAAAATAACATTTAGAAACAGTGTACAAGGATCAAATATTTTGTATTCAATTTGTCCAAAAATTCATTTTAGAAATAGGAAAAAAGAATCCACAATCTTTAGAATCTAGATTTTTTTTCAAGATAATACAGCGTATGTATTTAATTTTTAGTGAAAATTTAAGTAATTTTTTTAATATAATTTAAATTTTACAAAGCATGGTGCGTTGTTGAAATATAATTTAAATTTTACAAGGCATGGTGCCATGGTGCCTTGGTTGAAACTTTGCAGCGCGTAGTTTTTTTGCAAACTTTATCTACGTATCTTTGTTAGATGGCATATTCACTTATACTATACAATAAAAAAGTAATATTAATTAATAAATTAATGAGGTTTTTGTAAAAAATACTTTGACGTAGAAAATAAAATGTATCATTTTCATGAAAATGCCACAAGTACTGTTGGCGTATGGGTGGGAAATCAGTTTAAAGCGTTTTCTTCTTTTTTTTTTAATAAGTGATCAAAAAAGAAAGGTAAAATGTACATCAAAGCAGTAAGACCAGCTATGATATATAGTGCAGAATGTTGGGCCGTCAAAAAACAGCATGAAATATGCACACAAACGAAATGATCAAAAAATGCACACAAACGAAATGAAGATGCTATAATGGGCATCAGGAGTCACAAGACTTGATAAAGTACGGAACGAGTACATTAGAAGATCTTTCAAGGTCGGACCCATAGTAGATAAGATGGTGGAAAGTCGTTTGCGATGGTACGGGCATGTAATGAGACGGGACGAATGTAACGCCATAAAAACTGCTCTGGCCATCCCGGACACAAATATGGGATAGAGGACGACCACAGGTCATGTGGTGGATAATCGTCGCCAAAGATCTGGCGTGATCTGGCGTCATTTAGATTTAGCGTCCCAAGATCGTCTGACTTGGCGCCGGAATACGAGGAGGGCGAACCCCAAATAAAGGGAAGAGGCACGGAAGAAGAAGAAGAAGATCAAAAAATTTACTGTACAAAACTTGTAGTATTACTAAATTTCATTTCATGTCGTAACACTAGTGTACTTTTGTTATGAGATAAATTTTTGCGAATATTTTGTTTTGGTTACTTCAGAAGTGATAGATTAATTTTGTCTGTCTGCGAACTTAACCTAGTTTTTAGCTATTGTTGTGCCAAGTATTATATGAGGCCTAGAGCTTCTATTAATTTTGTAAAATTCACCTAATAGGTATTCATATACTACCACTTTATAATAAACCATTCCATCAACATTAGTAGAAAAATTTACTTTTATTTTTTGAAAAAAATATGAGGTTTCAAAAAATATTATACAGGAATTTATTCTTCCAGTCAAACATTTGACTATCAAAATTACCTCAAAATATGTGTTTTAGGCTTTTTTTACTAAGCAATGGTGAAATTAGAAAATTATGTTACACCCAAATGTAATATAAATTATATTGAGTTTTCTATTTTTATTTATTGAATACATTTGGCGTTAATTTTGTAGAAATTCATTATTCACAATTAAATGAAACTACGTGATGTAGTATTATTTCTACTATCTTTAATTTCTTTACCACGACCTAGGTTTCGTTGTATTACAACATCTTCAGGTGGGATATAAGCAAAGATTCGAATCGATCTTTGCTTATATCCCACCTGAAGATGTTGTAATACAACGAAACCTAGGTCGTGGTAAAGAAATTAAAGATAGTAGAAATAATACTACATCACATAGTTTCATTTAATTGTTCTCTATTTTTCCCAATTATGCTCGATACATTGAATATAGCTTAAGCGCTATATAAACTTAACATATTTAGTTCTGGATTGCGTTCACTTTTATATTCACAGACAGTTTTTCAATTACACTATGTGTCCACTAATACTGACTGGAAATCTTGCATATCGATCATTAATGAAAAGTAATTTTCGTATATAATTGAAACTCAATCCGAGTGGAAATAATGATCGCATATTTTTACATTCTACATTAAATTTTCGTTAAAAACTTTGGCACTTACATTAAATTACCTAGCTCAGTTCAAAGTCAATGCGATATAGAGATACAATATAATATTAAAAGCAAATTATGGGCCGTCGTAATCGGATCGCCAGAAGCATTTGACTAATTGAAAAAGTTAATTTAAAACCAAATGTAAACACATCCGCGCACGCAATGAATTAATTGCTTTTATTAATTCATATGATGTTTTTATAAAGCTTTAAATTCTCATGACGCGGTTCAGTGAGTTTCTTCATTATGTCGCTGACATTATTTACAGCTAGTCCATGCCAACTTTATAATTAATTAGGTGCAGTTGGCGCGTTGCCTGATAGCGTTTGATTGATTCAATTATAAATAAATTGTGACTTATCACTTTATCTTCACGAAAATATTGTGTAACAATTATTATTGAAGAAATTATCAACACATTGTGCGTATACTTATTAAACGTGCATAACATTTTATTTTAATTAATTTTATAGAGAAATAGCTGTGCCTACGACTGGGTTCACGTGTAGAATATATTTTTTTCTGTTTTTTTCCCTCTATATGTTGCTCCTAGGGTCATGCTATTACTATACCATCAAAATAAATTTCATCAAAATCCGTTTAGTAGATTTTTCGTGATACCAGCTCAAATTAACGTGATATCAGTTCAAATTAACA
The DNA here is from genome assembly GCA_039881145.1 of Druceiella hillmani. Lineage (NCBI taxonomy): Eukaryota > Metazoa > Arthropoda > Insecta > Lepidoptera > Hepialidae > Druceiella > Druceiella hillmani. Next base: position 27,870,153 of record JAYKKI010000012.1, read on the forward strand.
TTATACAGAGAGACAGACAACAATTCTAAAAAAAGTGTTTCTTGTTTCTTTTATCATTCTATATGCTAAATCAATCTCCTTTTATTAAATATTTTCAGTGAACCGACGTCACTCTGGTATAATTTTATTAATATATACATTCTTTCTTCTACATGGAAAATTTCTGATAATTGAAGTAGGTTTAGATAACAGAAGAATTGAAATCAAAATTAATTCTCAAAAAAATTAATAATTCTCAAATAATTATATTAATATTTTTTTAAATTAAAAATAAATTAATAATATCTAATGCCTGGATTAATATATCATGTGCATTTCTTCATCTTTTCAATAAATCCAGAGTTGAAAACAAATATAAAGCCAAACAGTATTCAATTATCTAATAAAATGATTCACATTCAAGCGCACAGTGTGCTTGTATTATTAATTTATAATAAATGAATATTTTTCTCGAAGATTCAGTTATCATCAAAGACATTACTCTAGGAGACACGATCTTAACCGTCAAAGCCTCTAGAAATTTTCTTGATCTTAAAGAATTTTATAAAGATATATATATTATGATCATTTTGCTTTTCACAATTCTTATTTTTATTCAAATTATCAAAATATAATCACAGATTTTAATTAAACATATTTTCAACTTTATCCCTACTAAGACAATCCCATCATACTTTATTCGTTTTGTGAGAAACTCTTTGCATAAAAACGAGCAATGTATGCAGAAAAGAATTACTTTCTTTTTCATGCATTTGCAATTATTTTCTTTTAAGTACATATGAATAATCAATACGTAATTTAAATATATCTTTTAACACCCCTACTATTTTCATCTATTTTGGTTTCCCAATTAGCCAAGATTGTGGTAAAATATGAAACAAATGAATATGAAACTATGTTCTATCAAATAGATTGAACGTTACAATTAATTGAACATCGTAATGAAAAATGTCATGAAAGAATAATCTGGTTTGGTCATTGATCACAAATATAGTTTTTATCCACAATTAAATGAAACTACGTGATGTAGTATTATTTCTACTTTCTTTAAGTTATTTACCGCGACCTAGGTTTCGTTATATTACATCATCTTCAGGTGGGTTATTAGCAAAGATTCTTATCTTTGCTTTCACTTCAGAAAGACAAAGAAAAGTAGTGCATAATGTTCAAAGGCCCACTAGTTTTATCTAAAGCCTTGACAAAAATGTTCACTAAACCTAGTTTTATGCAAACGGATAGTAAAATAACTTTCTGTAGGGGTATTATACATTTATGCTTTATATTAATTTTACCAGAGACATATTTGTCTCTAACTGAGTGGTCTTTCTTTTTGTAATGACTTTTTTTGACTTGCGAATTCCGCAATACAAAAATCAAAAATATTTTGTATGGCCGCTTTGCAAGCCCAATATTAAACCAACTACTTTTAAATCCCTGTAGATAATCCAATTGTGATCTTAGTTTTTAATGAGTTCAATAAGTGTTGACATTGTTTCCTACATTTCTTTAGAGTTAACTGAGTGACCTGTAGAAAAAGACGGCTTTTCGTTACCATTATAAAGAAGGACATCTTCATTGAATTGACGAACAAATGCCATTCTTCTGGATCATACGGTTTCTGAATTTCTTGTAAAAGTCAAAATACGTCATAACAGTATCAAAATTCCGTTTTTTTTCATAAAATATTTTGAAAAAGATTTACTTCGGGTACGATAAATAGTAACGCTTGTCTTAGGAGCAAGTAAAGTTCATCGTTGTAATCGTGAACCAAGTAATTCGGCTTTAGATTTAAATTAGTTTAAATCTCTTGCCAAAATCAGCCTGAGTTATCATATGTGATTCTTTGTGAGTATCAATAAATTCATCTGAACTTGTGTCACTGTTTATTTGAACTTTTTCCGATTTTATGTTAGTCGTCGAAATTGTACTGGAACAAATCGTAGGTTTTAGAAATTGCAGCTTGTCTCTACGATAAACAGGTTTGATGGCGAAACAAACATCTGTATATATAATTTTATACTTTTTCTTGTAATTAAAACCAAATATCTTATAGAAACGGATGTTACAATCAGTTTCGTGGTTGGATGGTTCTCTCTATATCGTTGGCATGCCAGAATTGAAAGATCTTTTTTCACACGTAGCTTGGCGTTCTTCTACGTCTTTCGCAAAACAGTGAGGAGCCCACTTTTTATCCAGTTGCTCAATCGGAATTTTAAAATAACAAAAATAGGTTTCTTTGAGTGTTTCCGTTATGGGATAATTTTTCTCAGATGTAATATGTTCATCACAAATGTAACAAAAACGGTCAGAATGTATTTTACACAATTTTTTGATATTTTTAAACAAGTATTTTTTTTAATTAAACAACACACTGCATCGAAATTTAAGAATGAATTCGAAACAAACTTGTGGGTAGTCGAAAATTTTGTGTTGATAATTTAAATCTGTGACGCAATAAAAATAAAAAATTGCCCCAACCGATATATCGTTTCATTGTAAAGTTCATTAAAAAGGTAATATAGCTACAAATACACAAAAAAATAATTTCCTACGTAACAATTCTACGTATAATTATAAATTCAAAATTACACTTACAATTATAAATTAACGACATTTTTCTTTACTTGTGTCTTACTTCATGCTAAATTTCAAAATTCGAGGACAACAGGATGGAAAAATTTATATGTTCATCAAAACTTATAGGATAGTCCTATAGGTTTTTATGCGTATATCAGTATCGAAATACGTGATATTTGAAACGTCTATTTCATATTCAGTCTTATTTCATTTAAGGGGCTCTGGGGCTGAAGACTTCAGCATAAGGATTTAAACTGATATCTCTGATCATTACTGCGAAAAAGGATCTTGACAAACACAAAGACCGACGTGCATCCGTCAAACAAACTGATTTCTATTCCTATTTTTTCATTCTGATGTACAGTACTCCAAAAAAAAGAAGAATATAGTGCGGGAAGCGAATATAATATGCAAAAATTTTATGATTTATGTTAAATTTATACATAGTATGTTAAATTTAAATGGAAAGAAAAAATAATATTTACTATATTTCATCATTTTAGAATAATTATTACAAATATAATCTAAAACTTTTATAATCAATGAATGGTAATATACTTTAAATTTATCTAATCAGCAATTGAAGAAAGAAATATGAAATTTTACTCAATCCAAAAATTACAAGTTATATTGTTTCAAAATAAAATAGGAAAAAGAACGTAAATAGGTATATTGGGTTGAAAATACTATTTAAAAAGTGAAAATAAGTTTCCCTCCCTCGGTTCTTGAGCATTTTCGCAAGCAAGGATGTATGACATTCTAATTAATTTATTCATTATTTTATGTAACGTAATAAAAGCCCAGGAACAACAGCTGCTCTAATTGACACAAGTATCTTGAAGAAGAAAATATATTTTGGTATGAAATAGGAATAATTTGAATAGAATATTGGTTACATCAATGTGATGACAATCTTAAATTATATTCATGAACCTACAAAAATTCAACGGATAGACGCGATCTAAAATTTTCATTCAGATGACAGAACTATTTATATCTACAGTAAAAATTACATATACATAAACAAAAAATATGCAGCTAAACCATTTATAAATTATTTTGTAGATTTTAGAATACTACTTAGTTAGTAACATTAGTTGGTAAATCAACTTACCCACACTCCTTATCCCCGAAGATACAATATCTATAAAAGCTGTTTATTACCAAAGCAATTATTACCAAAGATTGAAATCGATCAGATCTTGAAACCAGAATCTTATCGTCCATAAAAATTCCGAAAAGTATTTCGAGAAACTTTACCTTTTCTTTATAATCTTCTGAACTCATATAATAAATTTAACTTTTCTTTATCTCCTGATTTTCCTAATTTCAGATTATCTCAACATGTATAATTTTGCACTCTACATTAGGTTCATATTAGAATTATCTGCTACCCGTTTAATTTTTCCCAACAATTACTTATAAACAGGACCATTCTATGTGCATTAAGTCTCTTAATGAATAAATAAATAAGATATTACAGGGAATCATTCATGTTAATTTCTATAAGTTTGAAAATAATTGATCATAAAATTATAATTAAAATCAAAATGGACGTAACATTAAAGACCATTGGCATGGTAGTACTACTATAACCATCAGATCAAAAAAAATTATTAAGTAAAATAAAATTTTGTTCTATCACCTGCATAAGTAATTTAATCCACTCGAACGAAAATTATTTATTTGGAACTACCATCGAATATCGCTTTAACAAAACAATAACCATTTTAAAATTATTTTGAGACGTTTAAGAAAAAAAGATAAATTATGATTTGGTTATAATTTATGAAATTAAATATATTATCGTCAGGTAAATAGGAACACATAATAACATTTTCTAATCTTGTCTTACTTTTCTTTTCGGGCAAAATTATGATCTGCGTATTAGGTTATCACCAGTTTTTAATTGCAAGAAATCAATGAGTACCATCACATCGAGATGAGTCTTGCATCTTACTTGCGTGAAAAAAATAATTAGCAATTTTTCTTTAAATCTAACCAGTTCTCAAATCCAACGACAAGCAATACCTTATATAATTATCATCATATGTGTATTATGTAAAAAAAATAACAAAAGTGAGATAACTCTATGAATAAATATAAAACCAAAAACTGTCCACACTTCAAATCTTCATACTCCACATATTTCAAAAGCTGAAATTTTTGTAGGTTTCATACTTAGCAATAAAGAAATATTTTCTCTAGAATAGGGATTAAGAAAAACATATCTGAAAATTGTTTTTCCACCATATAATACACAAGACTGAAATATTATTATAACTTTTGAATGCAATGAGCGAAAATTTACCACGTAAGCTTGCAATTGATGGCGACCTTACAAAAGCTATGATATTTACAGGTTACCCGCCAAAATTATAAAGCTCATATGAATATCAGCGAGCAACTTCGTTAGGTAAAAGAATTCACCGTTATGATTTATGATACAAGATTCGTCAGCTGGAAACTTCAGTTATCCGAATGCACATATATTACAATGTTGGGATGGGAATGGCTTAGGACAGATTTATCTGGCTTAAAATATGGCTATTAGGAGTTTGAAGAAACGCATTGTGAATAATAATAACTTTTTTTTTCCTTTTTGGGCTATTTATTTTGTTAAATTAAATCTCCTCCTACGATTGAGTAGGCTGATATAAAGGAATGCTTGGTCTTAGGTACGACATTATAAAAATGTGATAGTTATAATATAATGTTAAAAAATTTAGCGATGTGGTATTGAAAATTACGCAAAGCGTATGAAAATCATCGACATTGAAATAGTGAAAACGAATAGCATTAGATTGACAACTAACATTTGCTTAACTACTAATAAACCCGCCACTTTTTTTCAACCATTCCTGGAAAGTTGTAAAAACTTCTCTGTCAGGTTATGTAAGAGTGCGGCGTTCGATATTCTGTTCCATTAACAACTGAGTTTCGGCGAATAAAAAGCAAATAAAACGTCGAAATTTTCCCGAAGGAAACTCAGAATGCTCTCGCTTCCAGAATTCTATTTAAAACAAAAAGCGAGATAAGCATACGCAATATGTGTACAACGATGAATGGATGGATGAAACAGTACCCTCATGCAATATAATTCTGCATTGTTTCCAAAAATTCAAAGGAGGAAATTTAGGTCTCTCCGATAATCCTCATCTAGGGCAATCCCTTACATTAAATTTATAAAATTAATGTATTATTAGAATATACCCCAGGTGCAATTCGCTTAATTAAAAATTAATTTTAAATCCTTAAATACATAACATATTTTTTCTGTCGTTTTAGTTGCCACTCATTCCGTTTTTTTTCAGATTTCGCGATTTATGTGTTAACAAGACCGCTCACTATTCATAAATACGGAATAGATTGTCGCGAAGGAATGTAACGTCTCGCGAATATGAAGACTTTTTGCTTATTCACTGATATACAGGTCATCGTAAGGTTTTTTGTCAATTATAATTCGTGATGCCATTCCATATCAGCAAATTTGGAATTTTATCAACGTTTTAGCTATTATTACATGTCGCTATAAACGAAAAGTGAAACGTCTTCTGTATTGGTATATGAAATAATGATGTTACTTCCATACCACTTCACCGACTTGTAACACTATCTTATGTCATCTATCTGCAGATTTATATAACTACTTATATAAGCACTAGCTTTTTTCCCGCGGCTTCGCTCGCGTAGACGATTCATTTTTTACACTTCAATGGAATTTTTAACCAATTTTAAAAAAGGAGGTTATAAATTCGACTCACATATACTTAATATTATCTAATATGTTTGTCTATTTTTTGGATTTGTTAAGGCTTCTAAACAAATCCAAAAACTTTCAAAAATGTTTGTATATTTGTATATATGTTGGTTTACGTATTCATCAGAAACTACTAATCAGATTATAATGATTGTATTTTTGGTGCCATAAGTAGCTTTCAGTTTAGGGAATAGTGATAATTTTATCAAAATCGTTTTATTTAAAATTTTCCCTTCATCATATTATTGGTAGAATACAAAAAAAACTAAAATACGTGTTCATTATTTGTTTTGAAGAGCCTTAATATCAAATTTTACGTAAAAATGTTCAATAGGATTATTGTTCCCTCACAAATATAGCCACCACTTTTCACCCTCTTAGGGGTTGAATCTCGGAAATGGCTTAAATACATGTTTCACTGATTGTAGTGGAAAACGTTAATACAAAATTTTAAGTAAAAATAATCATAAAAATATTACTTACTATACAAATTTAGCCACCCTTTTTTCATCCTTTAGAGATTAAACGTCGGAAAATGCTTAAATACATACTCAATATTTGTATTGAAAAGCTTTAATACAGGATGAAGAGCAGAAATATTTTTCTCATACAAATTGAACCAAACCTTTTCACCCACTTAGTTGCATAAAATGGATCAAAAAATTTAAATTTTATCTATACTTCATCAATGTTGTTATTATTCTACAATCTTCGATACAATACCGTTTTTAAATTAATTTAATTTTTGAAATTCATTATGTTATTTAACAAGTATATGGGTAGTATTTAGATAAAATGTTTCATATGAATTACAAAGTTTTTCATAAACTTTATTTATAATTATAATAATAATTTTAGTTTCTTCAGTCACCAGTTCTCATTTAGTTGACCATTCAATAAAAAAGATGGCTTTGGTCCGAGTTTTATATAAACAGAAGAAGCTTATTTGTAGCTTTTAAAGTAGAGCTTACGTAATATTTATTACTATAGTTTTTTTTCTAGTGTATACCATGGTTTCCTCTACTTTATACATATAAGTCATAGGGCAATAGGTTTTTCCGAGTACTGATTATACTTTTTGCTGATAACTTAATCGGATTAAACTATTATTAATTCGTTTTATGTAATTATATACTCTTAATTCGTGATTTAAATTTGGTTCAAATATTTTAAATTTCATTATCGTTTCCACATCTTCAAGTTCTCATTTTTAAACATATGCCAATAAGGGATAGATATGGGAGAGTGAACCTAAGTAGCCATTGAATACGAATGGAAAAATAAACACGACAAAATACAGTCCTTTGATTATTAAACATTTCTTCGGAAATACGAAAAAAATTGATAATAGCAATTGACGGATGAAATTTTATTACTGGTAAAAGTTAATGGTGATTATTTTCAATAGCTTAATTTTATAAACACTAAAACTGTGGCTAAGAGGCATATTCAAATTCTGATTAAAACCAAACACATATCTTCGATATTATACTGTATTAAATTATATACCTACTCGTAATATTGTAAATGCAAATTGTACGATATTTTCGTATGTGTTTGTATTTGTATATTTATACTAATATTTCAACTACGCAATCTCCAAGAAATTCCCCATGTAGGTAGCTTAAAACAAGAAATGACACATTGGTTATTTTCATACTGGTGCAATTCCCGAGGCAAAAGATCTTGGCTATCAACAAAAATGTAAAAGTTTATTAATACGTGCGTTTGTTACACAATCATGTCAAAGTGTCGAGCGGGTCTTTTTAAAAACCTTCAGCTAAATTATTCTGTAATGTGTATTAAGTTACAAATGCTTCTTTTTAACCATACGAATTATATAGTTTCCAAGACATTGGCTATAAACTTGTTTAAATTCCTCGCTCAATGACGTAAGGACGCTATATAAATAAATGTATAAGGTGCTTTGTGCTTAATATTTCAGGGGTTCAAGTTTCCCACTAAAATACATTAGAGTTAAGAAACACTAATATTCAGTCTTGCAGAAAGCACATACATAAAAGCTTTTTAACTATTTTTTTTTGCTAATTCTCTAAAACCAGTTTCTGTATATTTAAAAGCTTCTATACAAAGTTTTTTTTTCACTTGCTTTATTGCCTACTAAAATGTAATCGATATTTCCCTCACTTTTCACACTTACTTGTTTCCAGCGATAACATATTATGATGGAGTCGGGATGTAATGACAAGAATGGAATGTTGGCAAATTAATCCCATAACGTTAAATGGTAGATCCGTCGAGTTTGCAATGGATATACCATTTACCGTGTATGAGAAAAGCGAAAGAATCCTGTAACTTGTCAATATCAATCGGTTCTTAAATTTTAGTAAATCCATGTCCATTTGAATTAGTTTACACTATTCATAATCACTCTCGGGAGTCTTAGTTGATAATCGGGTCTCAGTGGTAAGTATCGTTACCTAATGAAACACGTTCTTTCAATATTTTATGATTCCTAATTACCTTTTAGATCCGACTTTCGGAATTATATAAACTGTGATATGATAAAATGTTCAACGTATTAGTTAATGTATTGTCACAAACTATTATTTAATTTCTTAAGAACAAAATTAATGATATGTCCATAAAATTTGTTGAGTATCCTTATATTATATTTTTTCAATATATTTTTTTTAGTCAGGCACATAAAAGGTACAAAGGAAACCTTGCTTTTATATCTATCCAATCGTTCAGATAGCCGTTTGGCTTTTTATGTTCCTGCAAAAATTCTGCAATCCATAGACTAAATATGTTAATGTCAATGTAAATTAAAATTAGCATGTCTCAATCATATTAAAAATATTAAATTTCTTTAAAAAAATCAACACTTAAACATTTTCTGGAAATTGTTCGAGTTTCTCAAATGATGGAAAAATCATTTTCATCTAAGCGACTAATAAAGGTTCCGCCATACCGATATGGGAAATACATTTAGAAATTAGAAATGAAACAAATAGGAAAAGACTGGAAAAAGGAAGTCACGTAAAGTGTAAAGTTACAGAGCAAAATCTCTCAGTAATCAGATCCGTTATATAGGAGAATTAAATACAACAATTCTTCATCATGGTCTCTACGAAAATTCACCAATACACACATTTCCAGCAAATTTCTTCACCGATAATTTCACTGCTAAAACATTTAAAATTAACCATAACCAGTGGCTGAAAAACATTTCACGCCATTTTATTAGAATAAATGTTTTGACATGTTCGTAGACAATAAAATAACTGACCTGCAGCAAAAAAATAACTGACCAGCTACTTAAAAAAAGTAATTAGACTTAGAGTATTTCAATATTAGGACCTTGAAATAGTACTATATAGGATAATAAATAACTCTCAATCTTTTCTCTCCCAATGTGTTATTGCAGTTGAAGGCGCTGTATTTTTTCTATGTCGCAGCCGTCCCGTAAAGTTAATTCTGGAAGATCTACAATTTTAGTTACTTTCAAATGGTGAACTTTCGTTTATTTTTGAAAACACCTTTAAATTAATCAGACGCACACACACACACATACACACACTTATATATATATATATATATATATATATATGTGTGTGTGTGTGTATATATATATATATATATATATACCCCTTAGTTCGATACCCAAAAGTCTCTGTATATATTAACACCTTTAACCCTGCTATTTTTATTGATTTTCAATCAACTGGATAATATCTTATTCATCAGGTTACATATTTCATCGATACCGTGGAAAAGTTCCGGAACAAAACGTCATGTGCCCGTCTGTTTTTTATTTAGTCTGTACGTTATAAATTCTAGTTGTTGATATCGTAATAATAAATCGGTTTATATACTATACCTATATGCTACCATATTTACTTAGAGCAACCAAAAATGAGTTCTCTATGGCAATATTCCATACAATGTTAATCGCGAAGCGGTCATCGACATGAGTTGTTATTGGCCACCACACAATAAAGAACCAATTCGTTTAGTTTTATCCGGAACTTATATCGAATCGGTGCTGTCTTAAAGGAAAATATTTACAGAAAAGAATGAGTTGATTTTGCGTAGAAAATGTAAGAAAATAGGCAATAATAAACGTGTCAAGTCGAACAGAACTCTCAGCAAGACGTTGCCTTACACTTACTTATCCTTGTGATATACATAAACATTTAAAAATGCATCTACTAAAATATTTACAAATATTTTTACCATTTTTACCAGATATTATTTCTAGCACACCTACTATACTTTTTACATGTTTAAAAATACAACAAATTTCTCTAAACTACTTTGGTTTGTTTGTACTCAAGCAGCCTCTAAATACACTTTCATGTCATCTTTAATATAATTTCTGATTTGGGCCTAGAAACTACACATGATGTATATATTTCAAATCACTATCTTATTTCATTTACAAATTTGATTTAATTGACATACGGCAGATTGATATATAGACAGCCTTATCAGAGCAATAGGTTTCCATTTGATTTGGGTAGGATACATTAAAAATGTATTTACTGAGTAGAAGTTGTGCGCAGAGCCATTTGTAAATAATATTGCTGATAATTTTCTCAAAGAGTAGGAAAAATTGTGCCATATTTATTAGATGTTCTAAATTTGGTCTTTGGAGTCACCCATGAGTGCGCCTTTCACAGACAACATTTATGGTAATGATTATGTAGTATCTAATGTGTAAATATAAAAGCATTATTAGTTTTTAGGTATATTTTAAAAATTCTAGAATATATTATAAAAACTTCTCGAAAATCTCTCGAGCGTGATGTTCAATCTTCTTTTCAATTAGCAACTGAATTTTGGAGTGGAAATAAAAAACTGAAAATTCCTCATTAAGAACTTGGAGTTCTCTTGCATTATAAATTCCGTACAGGACGAAGATACTCTCTTATAATACAACTATACCTCCATTTTAACGATTCAGAGAAAGAAATTTTCACCTTTCGGATAATACTCATCGAAGACGAATTCTTATATTAAATATAGAAAAAATAAAAAGCGTTTAATTAAAATAAATAATAATAATATAAATGTTAGATTAATGATTTTCTCAGACTTTCCGTCTGAGGAAATTCAGTTATTTGTCAATAATAGATTAAGTTAAAAAAATGACTTCATTTGTTCAAATGCGAAGCTGCAATATTAAAATATCACGGTCATTTTTGTAATAGATTAGTTAATATACTCAAAGTCTAATTGAAAGCCCTGAACTGATATCAAATGAGCGAAAAAATTTGTAATTTTCGTATTTTTTTTTCAGCTAATAACTCTGGTAGTAAATAACCAACGACATTATGAAAATAGCCCAATAAGAATTTAAATTTGGCGTATTTAAACCCACTTGTATTTGGCGTCCCGCTTAAATTTGGCGTCCCGCTTGTATTTCAAAATTACTCTTGAACTGAATATGACATGAGTCAACTCTTCTACATAAAATGATTCATCACCGCTTTCTTTTTTTCTAGTGCATATGTAAAAATGTAATGTAGTACATATGTAATTTCTATTACCTAAAAATATCTCGTTTCAATTTCCTTTAAAAAATTGTTTATCTAAATAAGAAATAATCATTCAAATTTGTGGAATTCTAATGTGATATTTACGAATTAAATTTAATAAACTGTATCAATGTATAAAAAGCAAATAATTTATCGATTTTGAAGCAAAAAGTTCAAATTTCTAATTATTATCCTACTTTACTTATAGTAGAAAGTACCAATACAAAAATAAAATTAGTGGAATATTAAGAAATTAATTAAAGAAATTTATAAAGAATTTTAATAAGTGAAAATAATAGACGCACAGTATATTCTAAGAATCTCAGTACATATGTTAGATACATAGTAAATATAACAGATGCATCGTCATTTTAAAATACTCATAAAAACATGAACTAATTTAAAATGAAAAGCTTAAAAACACAATTTTGATTGCCAAAATTACATTATAAATTTATTAATTCAATAATTTTATTTTTAACCAATATTATTACCTACTTAATAATAACTAGCCATTCTAATCAATAATATCAAAACTATATAATAATATCATAATAATATCAAAACCTATAATTGTAACAAGTTTTGAAAGCTGCTGTGTAACGTTAAACACTACTCAGTGCACCATACATCATAAGTAATAACGCATTTTTTTAACAATCAATGAAATTTAAAAAAAATATTATTTTCTAAGTACAAGATTTTGGGTAAGTGTGAACTGTCATTGGCAAATATACAAAAATTGAAAATTTTTAAAAATAAACATTGAAACTATTTTTAAAGCTTTTCATTTTACAAAATGTAAACAATAGCTATGATATTCCCTTTTATGCGTGTGTTACTGCGTCTATTGTCTATCGACTGAAAAAGCGTGTTTAAGCTGTACGTCCATTAATTTGATTAAGAATGATTTATTTCTATTAATCTAAGAGTAATAGTAACAGAATAAATAAATTTCTTAACTAATATAGTAAATAATAAACGTGACTATACATATAACAATGTAAACGTGACTGTACATAAACTATTGCATAATTGTAATATCTTTACATTATCATTTAATATAACGTCTCAGTCCAATGATACTTTAAATGCTGTACATATTATAAAGTACTCACATGTTTTCTTTACGATTATTAAAAATTGCAAACTTATATTTTTAAAAAGTTGTTCGGGAATATCGTCAGTAATCCAGAATTAAATTAACAAAAATATGTTTTACTAAAATCAGGTTTCTCGTTTGTGTTATGCATAACAATTATTGTTACACTAAACAGATAAACGCCAACATATTTAATTTTTCCTTAAAATGTTAAGTACGGTCCAAAGCAAGAACCACTTCTCTTCACTTTCTCGAGAAATGAACTCGGTCCCATGACAAGGGAAAAGTTTTGGTTTATTTCTTTCGATGCCATGCTTTGTAGAGGAACATTAAACGCTGTCGATAATCGAGGCATGATGATTAATGATCAAGAAATACGCACAATAATTGATAATTGAGACCTACCATCATGTCAAAATTGAAGCAAGCAATTTAATTACTTCTTAATTTAAAAAACAGTGTCATAGTAACGATAGCGGCCCTATCGCTTAAAGTCGATGTATTGGCACTCTAGCTCTTTGCATCGTAGGGTAGAGATTAAAAGACTAAACGTGTAATAAATAAACGTATACATTTAAAACATGCATGACCAAACTATTGGTCCTCCCCACCTTCTTATTCGTATTGCGTAGTGAGAACCGTCGTACCTATTCATTTACTTCATACTATTAATATTTTATTCCCACAAGAATAAACCAAACTACATTTTGTGAAACAGTTAAGTACTAACTTGTATTTGCAAAAAAGTTGAAAATGTTGTTACAGATGCTTGTAAAGAATGTAACGTATTTTCTCCTATCTTCTCTATTTCTTTCGTCCTTAACACAGACAATTTCCGCTCCCTCGAGTTATGGAGACATATAAAGTTATATATTTTTTTTGAAAGCGTTAAGAGATAATTTTTTTATTATTTCGTAGCCATCTACATACCTTATAAATATATGATGCTTCAGCATCTCAAATTGTACCATATACTTACGAACACAGATCCATATTGTTTGCTCCACCATGGTATGGACGTTGCAAAATGAATCCTTATCATAATAGGTAGATATCAGTTCACATCCGTATTTTAGGTACTGTACTTTTATTGAACCGTACTTTTAGTCCTTTCAATTCTCTCATCAATCACGCACGCACGCACTCACGCACGCATGCAGGCATACACGCGCGCACGCACCCGCACACACATAGGTATATATACATACATGTATGTATATATCTCTAATCATACACAAAAATACAGCTACGTACAACCATACGTTTAGTACGCGAACACGCACCCGCACACACATAGGTATATATGTATACATATATCTATGTATCTCTGACCACACACCAAAATACAGCTACGTACAACCATACGTATAATACGCCCACACGCACACACATAGGATACATACATACATGTATACACATTTATGTATGTATCTTTAACCACACACCAAAATACAGCTACGTACAACCATACGTTTAATACTTGCTATTATATTGAATATATTTGGAGTTAATTTTGTAGAAATTCATTATTCACAATTGAACGACCTAGACCTACATCTTCAGGTGGGCTATTAGCAAAGATCTTTGTTAATAGCCCACCTGAAGATGTTGTAATACAGCGAAACCTAGGTCGTGGTAAAGAACTTAAAAAAGTAGAAATAATACTACGTGACGTAGTTTCATTTAATTGTGGACTTGCTATTATATAAAGATTTTACTTTTACAAACAGTGAAGCGTATCAAAATTTACAGGACACAAAACCATTCGGTTTCATTCACGAGACTGACTTCATACACATGAAAGTTTATATGAAGTCAGTCTCGTGAATCAAACGTACATCCGCCGTATGCAGTGGATTCCCTACACAGAGGGGAGACAAAAATTTCCTTTCATCCTGCAATATGGGGCTGCCATTTTCTCGATGCCTCGTAAATAGTTCATCCCGCTTTTGTGCCCCGGCATTATAATAGATAAAAAATAAAGAAGCCCTCGCCAACTATAATTACGTCGCTCTTTATTCCGCATTGTTTGTTCAGTTCCCCGGCCTACTCCATATTGCCCGTCCGCCCTGAGGATTGGTCTCTGTTTACTATTCGTGTTTTGGACAAAGATTACAGTCGATTGAGATTTGTTAATGAGTCATTGAGTATGTAATATTTGACTACGTCCATAAAATGTTGGTCCCTCGTTGATAAAGTCTGTGTGCTTTACTAAATATTTTAAGGGTGACGTTTCCTTGGGGCTAAGTTTGATACAAAAGTTTAATTTCCTCGCAAGGGTACTGTACTGTGGGACCCCGCAGCAAAATTCGCAATAAAATATTTCATTTTTTTCTGAGCAGAAATGTAGAAGAAATTATGAAGTATTTCTTTAGAAGTATTGATTGAAAAGACAGAAAGCACTAACAAAAAATTTTAAAGAATTTCTTGTCATTTCATTCTTAAATCGTGATTTTGTCTTAATAGGTACGGCTACAGACGTGAAGATGTGTAATATTATAATGTTTTATATTCTTACAAATTATACATGCGAGTCTGGCTCGCGCATCGAGGGTATCCTCGTACAACATTTGAAGTGAAATTACTTTATTTATCATAAGTCATAATTAATACTTCCTCGTGCAATATATATTTAATAAAACCTGATACAATTGAGTATATAATATCGTTAAAATCCCAAAAATCATGATCTTGAATCATTTTTTTCTTACAATCTTTTCGCAGGCTTCTAAAACCCTGTTTTTTTCATAAGTTTCTTTTTTCAATCAGATTTAGTAGTTTTAAAAATAATGGGGAGGAAAATATTCTTTTCGCATATTTTGCTCTCCACTCCAAAAATAAAACACCCGAAATTATATTTCAGAGACCCTTATAACTAGCCTTCAATTTATACTCCATATTATATAATGACCTTCATTTACTTAGCCCCTAAAATGTTTATAAAAATATTTTTAAATGTTCATCAAATTCCAAGTTGGTAAACGGATAGACGAATACGTGAATAATCTCACGATGGTTCCATTTTTTCCTTCTAAGGTGAAGAACCCTAAAAATTGCAATAATATTTAATGATGCCATGGAACAAAATACAGCGATGTCAATTTTTTTGTATTTATTTTATTTTCTCAATAATATGTTGCTAAAATTTATAGTTTAGTGTTAATGCGTTAAGCAAGTTAGAAAAAATAACGTTTGGCATTCAAGATTTATAACTAGTTCTTTACTATCATTTAATTTTTCAATGTTTAATGAAGAATTATAAACCTGAGTGTGGATTTTGAAAAAATTCTCTTCAGATGTTTCACTTTTTGAAACTTATTTATTTTCGATTCTAAACCACTAAAATACAGATTTAAACTATATAATGCAGAAAAATGTAGAACTATATAGTAAGAGGAAGAGTAATAAAATTTACAATGAAATACGTGCTCTGCCTGTTTGGACGTGTGTGGTAAAATTCGCAACTAATAATTTTTTTTATAAAATTAATAAATCCGTCACAATCATCTTTAATATAAAATGAGTGAAAACCCATATTTTGATTCCAAATTATATATTATTACCCTATAATTTATAGTGTCAAAACAGTGATAACAAATGTAACAAAATCGGGAACCATTGTCTAAAAACTGTAAAGCAGAGAAATATCAACTAATTTATTGTTAGGTTCAATTGAATCTGGCGTGATATTAGTGCATGGATAAAGTAAAAAATTTTAAATAAAATCATCTTTCACCTTCTTAAACGTATAGGTAAATAAATTACGTTCATTTACTTACGTAAATTTGATGTTTTTTGTATAAAGATATTTTCAAATAATATCTTAATCTTATTCTAAATATATTTACCATTCTCCACCAAAATAGATACAGTGGATATCGCACCATATTGAATAACGCTTAACATAAACATTTAAATTCTGAATCATACCTATTTTTAAATAACTTCTACACATTTACTACTCCGTATATTATAATTTGATTGAAGCCTATTACAGCTTGCGAACATCTACCGAAATCTATCTAAGTTTTTTAGACCAACAAACAATAAATAATATTAATAATACTCGAACAAGTTTTATTCAGTCCAAGTACATACATGTTGGTACGTATTGATCACATATTTACATATATAATTAAATTCCTATCAGCACGAAATAAACTATACAAAGCTTTAACGTCACTTAGCTACTCTCGCCGTATGTTAGTTTAAGATATTTTAACAGTAACGTAGAAAGGTGTTCATATCAAAATTCAATTCCAATTATGGTTCAGTGACATTTGACCATAATTTGATTAGTTAATAAATTCAATCACAAGCGAATCGATCGCTTATTATTTGATTATCTTAATAATATGAGCGATAGCAATGAACATTAGGTCGAGTTTGATCAAGAATGATTTTCGAAATCGGTAAAAAGAGAAAGCTAAAATTACAATTAAATTAATGTAAAATTTCAAAAAATAAATACGAAATTCAAGAAACCTTAATGTAAATTCGATGTTTAAGTAAATATTTTAGCATCAATTTTCTTCTTTGAATACGACGTAAAAAAAGTAGTAACTGGAGGGAACTATATACTTCACAAAAATATTTTGCTTAATTTCATGAGTAAACAATTTTCAAGAACCTATAAAAATTTGTTTTCTTATCTCCAAAATTATTAATGAGGAAATTTTAAAACATTTTAAGCAATCTCATAATTATTCTGAGGTCTCATGAAAAATACTTCGAATTAAAGAAAATATATGACAAATATCGTGCATATATATATATATATATATATATATATATATATATATATATATATATATATATATATATAGTTCGAAGTATGCTCGTTTAATTATAGCGCTAAGCCTATTACTTTATTACGTCACAGTAAATAGATTGAAATCAACATCAATTATGAAATATTCTGTTTGATAACTTGATATTTTATAATATAAACATCCAATGTAACTTCTGTAGGAAAATACCTAGGATTAAAAACTAATTGGAAAACCAGATACATTAATTAGGTAAAATTTCTTTTGTGTTTACCCAGTTTACAATACATACAAATTTACCCCACTATGCAATACGTAGTTGGTTTTTTTTGTGTGGCAACATTCCGTAATTCAAGATCTAAGTCCAAATAATAATTAGTACTTTACTTAAAAACTATTATATTAAAACAATAACTATTGGTGCTATTTTTGTCAGTAAACCTATATACTTTATTATGATTCCTTATTTTCTTCAAAATTTTCTTCATTAAATAGAGACGACACGAATTTGTATCACTTTTCTATCAGCTGAAAGTATATTAAAATTACCCACAAATTAAATTGCAAGCGACGTTGCTGTTCTGGCAATTTAAAGTACTGAGTCAAGTTAGCATAATAACACTTATGCTTTGTTTTAATCAGCAAGCGGTCGGTCGCAAGAATGCTTTCTATGAGGACTACTGTGTTCGGATCAGACAACTTCTCATTCATCGAGTACGTTATTTATATTTAAACTTTTAAGTATTTTTAAAGATTGTATTAGTTACAACATTTATTTTGATTACATAAAACATTGGTGCATATATGTAATATTTGTAGTAAAATAGAGTATGGTTTTTAAGGCAAAACACCTAAAATGTCACTTTCCTGGATCTAGGTAGACAAGAAAGTGTGAGTCGTCCAAAGAAATGACAAACATTTGTAGTCACAATTTAAATTAGAGGGATATTCGGTTTGTGTTTCATAAATTTTACTTGAACTCTCCATAACAAAGATATTATTCTAGTAACTTGAATTTTTCTTACGGCTTTTTATTAAACATTTTAAAATGATCTATGTCCATTATACTCACTGCTCATATAATATAATGTACTTGCTGTAAAAAGGGTATTTTTTATAAATTAAAATTATTAAATATCAGGAAAAAGGAAAGTGTAGAAAATCGTGGCCAGAGCGATCTAGTAAATACTACAAGAAGAATTGTGTTGCCAAAATAGCTTCAATATATTTTATCAGAGCGAATACATCAAAAAGTCCCTTAAATGAAGCTTCAGTTCGTGAATTGTGAACACCACAAGTAGAAATTCCATGAGTTCGTGCTATCCAAATTCCGTCTGCAAACTAGAAACCCAGACTTTGCACTGCTAGGAAAAAGTTCATTATGGAAAGATGTAAGCAAAACAGAAAATTAAAAGATAAAGATGAACAAATTACAAAACTTCAATCCAAACTAACTAATACCGGAAGAGAGTAAGCAAATTACAAAAACAAGAGGAAAATTTTAAAAACCACTAACGCGTAAAATTTATAAATGGCTCAAAATCCAGAAACACGCCGTGATGTTGTGAAAATAGCATTATTTGTGGATATAGTTGAACAACAGATTACAGAAAACCTTACCAAACTTGAAACAAAGCATGAACAGCAAATTGGAAACGAATTACTTTTGGAGTCTACAGCGGAACAAAGAAATATCTGGAACATTAATAAGAAAATAATAATATAAAAAAGAAGAAACTTTGAGAAACAAAACACAATAAAAATAAAGTCAAAATAGAATATAATAAAATAAGTTCAAAAATTTCTAGAATATGACATATACAGCCGGTTAGGAGCTTGGAAAAAAGAGTTCGTCAAGAGAAAGAAAATTTAAAAAAAAAAACGATATTTTTAAACACCTTTCGGTTTTATATAAAGAATTTTTCAAGACTGGAACCGCAACTGTCAGCTATTCGATGTTTGGAAGACTCTCGCCATTTTTTATTGTTGCTCCAAAAGTAATAGATAGAGACACGTGCATATGTGTCATGTACAGCAATTTACAACCTCTTGTGATTGCACCGAGTAAAGCTAAAATTCTTAGTTTCAAATTACCAACACTTATTAATACAAGATTTGCTGCGACCGTTATAATAAGCACGGTTTAGAGCAAATACGTGATGACAGTTGCGCAAAATTTATACCTCGATGTGATTATATAAATAATGAAATTCCTCTTAAATATTAGGAATTGGAAACAACACGAGAAACTATTAGAGACCCAAAAACTTAATAGGAACCGTACGGTTATCATACAGAAGAAAACTACTTTCGAAACTTCTACTAGGGATTTAGTCCAGAAATTAGAAAATAGCCTCGAAAAAAATTTCAATCATGAAATGAATATCGCGCATCAATAAGTGTCCATGAAAACATTAAGGAATACCTAAGTAAAAAAGACGCAGTCGTGCACATGGACTTTTCTAAAAATTTGATACGGTGTGGAAATCTAGTCCTTCCATTTTGGTGGGTCTTGAGCTCACATATCACTTCATACTGTTTTTTTTACCTGCAAAAGTCTAAATGCTACGTGGTTTCCATTAATTTGTCTCACAACGTACTAGCTATTTGGGCCCACTTTTAACCTTTCAATATTTATTGACTTTGAGGAATAGCTAATAAATATTGAAAGCATTCGCTTTCTTTACAATGACCCAGTAACTCAGTGTCGAAACAAGCTCATTTTTTACGTATTGGCATGCAAACTTATTGAAATTTATTATTTCACGGACATGGAATTATTACAAAGGTGCACCAGATGGTAAGGACACAACATGTAAAAGAACAGCAGAGAGTCTCGTGGCATCAAGAGGTGATGTAACGAACTTAACTCAGTTTTGCGGTGTCATTCGGAGCCGATGTCCAAATATAATTTTGTTTAGAGTAACTGACAGCAGAACTGAACAAATGGAGATATTGATTTCGGAAGGACAGCCAAGTCTACTCCTTTTAAGGTTATTTAGCAAGTTCAGCAAGTGCAAGGAAATGCATATATGCCACAAAAAGTCATGATGAAATCTTTAGTTGTTTCTGCAGTAACGAGTGCAACCACTACCCATTAAGTATTATAAGATATTCTACAACATAAAAAGCATCGTCGATAATGTCCCTGAGAGACAACAAAAGCCTTAGCATAATTAATCTACCAGATATGAATGATGATATTTTAACTAGTGATCTCACACTAAACATAAATGATCTTGCTTGTTTGCTGCTTAAGCTCAATGTGGACGTAGATCCTATATATTTATATATAAGAAAAAAAACAGAGACTAGGAAAGAAAAGAAAGTTATGAGAAAACGTGAAAGAAGAAAGTGGGACTTGATTAAAAAGAATTAAGACTGAAAATAAAAAAAGAAAGGAAAGATAGCAAATAAAAAGCTCAAATAAAATGTAATAAAATGAAGGAAAATAAAAAATAGAAATAACCAAGTGAACAGGATGATCGTTTTTCTATAGTTTGTGGAGCTTTATGTAAATGAGATACAACCGGGCAAGATTGGATTCAACAGTTACCAGATTGTGACTGTGAACCATAAATAGCTATCTCTTGACGTGTAGGTATTTATGAACCGTGATAGCTTCCTCTTGACATATAGCTATTTATGTAACGTACGATTATTAAATAGAAGGAAACTAATACTTTATTCCGTATTTTCATTTATAACTTATAGATTTCTGGTGTCTATAATTTATCACTTACGATTCAAGTAATCAACACAAAAATTTGTACACCCTCTTATATTTGGAAAATAAGAATGAAGAATATATCAGTGTATATCATCGAATGGATAATTTGGTTGGAAATTTTTAAATTCTCAGTCGATAGCGAACTCTATAAAATTAATGATTCATCAGATACTTGATCATTATTAGAGGACAGTTAGGTTTTCGTTTTATTGTAAACTACCATAAGCCTCCAATCTAAAAAAAAATAATATACTCGAGCCCCAGATTTTGTCAAAAAATACTTTGAATAAAATTAAAAATTTACATAATTTATTTTCAAATTTTTTTTTATTTTTACTGATTATCATTGGTAATTAAATTATTTGGTAAGTTAATTTTTTTTAGCGTAACAACACATGTATTTCCGGTGGATATAAATCGATTCTTATTTCCGAATTACTTTGAAATAACATCAACAATATAACAAAACTTTAATTTTAAATTTCACATCTCCATTTCTTGAGATTTTTCAGTGTTTTGTTAAAGTGACAACTGACGTGAACAGATGTCAAATTGTTGTCTTTGCTCTTGCTTTATAGCTTTTAATTCTCATTAGCTTGAGTTATATCACTACCTTAAGCGCTTAGAAACAAAAGTAATGGTCCAAATTGAAATAACTTATATATTATATATACTACTATATTATTCTTTCAGTAAGTTTTGAGTCTATAATTCAAAGCATCTTTATTCTTTATTCGTATTATATCGTCATATTATTCTCAACAAAAACTTACTTCAAAATAACAAATCTTAACAAACTTATTAATTCAAAAGTAAGTTTTTATTTAAATTTTAATATAATTAATAAGTAACAAGTGTTCTCTCTTATTACTTCTTTTGTATTACCAATCAGAGCTTCAGTTCTCTGCGTATATTTGTTTAATTTTTTAGTAGTCAGACAAGTTCTGATTTTAATTATTTTTTTTCTTTTAATTAAGAAGGGCTTGCACAATTATCACATTCTCTCCTATCTAGCAATCTTGATTTGGTCAAATAAACAAAAATTAACACATGTTGAGTATTTTTTATTTCTACATATCTTGGCGCTGGTATTCTGCACTTTTACTTTGTGTGTCTTTCAAACGTTTTCATGCCTGGCATACCGGTAAATATTTATACATACCATGTATGTTCTATTCCTGACGTATCTTGGTTCTAAGTATTCAAACCATTTAAAGTTTGGAAACTACATTCTGTTTTAGAAAGAAAGTACCGATAGTTTATTCTATTGTTCTGCCACATGTACGTAATAAACGTTTCGCTTCTACCGCATTCACCATTTTTATCTTTTGTTTTATATTAATTACGATTTTATAATACATTATGGTTAATCAATCTTGTATTCACGATTTCGTCTATTTCGATTTCTCTCTTTATATTCATTGTCTTTTGGAATTATTTTTCATAATAAATAATTGTCAGTAATTGCATGTATGCCTGGCGGAAAGATCAGTAGTAATGCATGATATAAAAATATTACAGAATAAGCAAGTTATAAGCTTCGAAATTTAATGGTAGTGAGAGAATAGGGATATCTATTTGTCTCATTCACTGTCGTAAAATATAATAGACCTTACTAAAAATTCCATCACAATTTAACATGATCGTTCTTGTCTAAACATATTTATCTAATATTTGTCTACTTCTCATTAGCTTGTATCTTCAAATTATGTATACGAAATAAAATAAATAGTCAATACCCTATTAATTTCCCATTCAGTTAATGGCGGTCACAAAAATGTCATATTGCTATTTTTTGACTTTATCTCTGACTATCGGAATTATTTTTTTTAAACTTAATTTTTATAAGTAGTACTAGACCTTTGTATTTAATTGTAGATTTTCTATTATATCATCTTATGCTAATGCTTTTAAAATCATAAATATGATGAATTAATCAGTTTTACCATTGCTTTAAATATAAAAATAACTTTATAGTTATTTTTATATAAATAACTAATGTAAAATCTGAATTACAATTATAGATTGAGTAGTTTATTATGTATTACTAATGTGCATTATGGTTGTTAACTGTACAGTCACAATCATTGTGGTCGTAAGCGATGCGGTTTAATTTACTGCCGCCTGATTTTAAGTGCGGCAAAGCAATATGCAGAAAATTATTAAAATACAAACATTTTCATATACATACGTAAAATATATCGGTGTGAATCTAAATATCATTGAGCGTGTTTGGATCTACGCTATGAATAATTTCGTATTAGGAATTAATGCGTACTATGTGCAGTAAAAAACTTGAGATAAATAAACTCTGAATACAAGTTTATTACTTTCAAAGTGAATGAGCTTTTGAAAGAGAAATTCCTTTTGAAAAGTGAGTGATGGAAGCTTCTCCATTTGACGCAACACGACAGTCGTATTAAATGTACATTAATCATAAAAATTAACAACATTGATACCGTTTCATTTATACCTCAGTATTGTTGCGTAATATAAACAATTCAGAATAATATTCAATTTATGTCTTTACATAAATCTGGCGAAAGTTATTTTCCTTTTTTTTCAAAAAGCTGTGGACAGTTTTCTGTGGTATTTTACCGAGTAATTTTCATGAACTTTTTATGATATGAAATAAAGCAACTTTAAAATCTTCCTTATAAAATTATCAGATGTGAACAGTAATAAAAAATACTTACTACCTAAATGTAAAAAGTTTCATCAAAAGTTAGTCCCTGAATCAGCATATTTAAAATGAAAGTATTATAACGCTAATTATAAACCTGACCTAACAATGGTAAATTACGTTATGAGTTTCTCATATTGCGTATAAAATTTTGTAAAAACGTTTACTAGGGTTAATAACTTAACTTACCCTAACCTAACCTAACATTGGCACATGTATTACGACGAAGCTAATTTCGATAAGTAAGGAAAATATTTAAATAAATCTCTATTACATATTTACCTTACCATTTCCCCTTTTTACATTTCGGACTAAAACAAAGAGCTCTTCAAATATTCAAATATCATTATGTTTGTCGGTCCGTCTGGCACAGCCTCATCGTTTTTTCATTTCTCGAATGTGTGTGATGAATGACATTTTGCAAATAGATGCTTACCTCCTAAAATGTAGCAAAGTACGAAAAAATTTAAAAAAAATGTTGCAAGTGCGAGAATTACATATACACACACACATATATATATATATATATATATATATATATATATATATATATACATATATATATGATATAAAGTGGAAGCGAATACATTTTTTTCAGGTATTCTAATGGGTCAAATGGAATAAATTGAAAAGGTTAATTGTTATCATTTTTTTTTAAAAATGGAACATTTCCGCCCCTTTTATGAAATATTAGCCTTGAAAATGACCGGTAATTTTTATCTATTATTCTTACTTCGCTGCATTGTTATTTATTATTTTTTTAAATATCAACTGAATGTTATCATGTTATCATAATAGTCCCTATTCTCTAATGTGACACTCAAAAATTAAGAGGAAAAAGTACATAAATATAGAATATGCTAAAGTCTCGCACATGATGTGCATTATGCTGTTTGTACTCGTGGAAAAAGTTTATCAATAAAATTAAAAAAGATAAAATTTATGTGCTAGATATATACGTAAAACGGGTACAGAATTGTACTTGGTGATAATTTGAAAATTAACGACTGAGCACAAGCGCAAGGCGTGCAATAAAATCAAAGAAGCGATGGGCGAAAAGATGAATAAAAAAAATTATGTGATAAGAAAATAGGCTAAATGTGAGTCGGCTTCACTTATGAGGGTATCGTTTAAGCCACATATATATTGATGCAATAGGAATATAGTGGCAAGAAGGGATATCAGTAAACAATTTAGTTGCTTACACTATGTTTTAATATGATAGCATAAAGGATCGTGTTTACTAAAAAAATGTGTTTTTACTACATTTTCTTATTTGTTATTTATATACGGAATTTTTATAATTTCGGGTAAAGAATTTCAGGTGTCTAGGTACTTAGTTTACGATTCGCGGATTTTCCACGCAGCTTTCAAAGAAAAAAGAATTTGAATAATGCAATCCATCCAAAAAGGTTTTGTCCACTGTTTTATATAT
Source organism: Druceiella hillmani (assembly GCA_039881145.1). Taxonomy (NCBI): domain Eukaryota; kingdom Metazoa; phylum Arthropoda; class Insecta; order Lepidoptera; family Hepialidae; genus Druceiella; species Druceiella hillmani. The sequence continues at coordinate 27,895,713 of JAYKKI010000012.1, forward strand.
TTTCCTATATAGAACAAACGTTATGGCGCCACCCATTCTCTGTGTACATATGTATTTATATATATGTGTATATATACACATATATATATATATATATATATATATATATATATATATATAACACATATGACCATCTCTATCAAAGAATGAAAGGAAAATATAACATGTAGAAAAAAGAAGCCATAACTTATTGTGTTTAGAATCTGGAAGCATTTGTCAGCATTGTCACAATAATGACGTTCGGTCTGACCTTTTGGTAATATAACTTTAAAATTAAGACGATTACGTGAGCTGAAAGAGAAAGTGATTTCGAAAATGATGAAAGATGAATTAGGTAACTGTAATAAATGATTAACGATCTGTAATAAATGAGTTAGTTAAATATAATAAATACGGTCGAAAAATTAAATGTACCGAGAACGTGCGAATGTGTGTAAACAAAAGTATGTTAATTAATGGAGCAAGAGATATTTATTAAAGTTATTGTCATTGTTGGAGTACTTACACCAACCGCGAATTGCGTTGTTGTAATGGCATAGATTAGTAATTTTCAGAAACATTGCTAAGAATTATTTTTCAATAGAAAACATATAAATAGTTACGCAAAAATACCGTGGGATTTAAATTAAATATATCACATTAAACATTTATTTTAAAGTTCGGTCCCGAAGATTTGTAAAAAATGCCATCTTTTGTTTTTTTATTTGTTATTAGCATACAAACAGTAATATCAGAATTTTAATAAATCGATTCGCAAAAATATAATTGTAGTAGGTTTTCGCGCTCGCGTCGATAATTCGTTTTTTATAATTTAGTTGAATTTTTAGCCAACTTCAAAAAAGGAAATCATCAGTTCCACCAAAATTTATTTAGTATTATTAAATATATTCGTGTCTTAATGCACCTAATTTCAACTTAGGACACAGTGAAAAATTTATCAAAATCGGTTTAGTAGTTTAAAAGTTAAAATAAGAAGTCAGTTTCATTTTTATTAAATGACTACATGATTAAGTAGATGTTATTATTATTATTATTACTATATAATATTATTAAAAATATGATAAGTTTCAATTAATTATAATAAATTAAGACAATAATCAATGAAGGAATTTATCAATAAAATATACGCCCACATAAATTTAGAGTAAAACAACTGAAATTAATAAGTGAAAATACTTTAAATATAAATGTTTTTCTGTTTCAAAGTTACTTGTTTATGTTATTCTCGATAAGTTTGTTTTTAAATTATGTAGTTAATGTCCCAACGGAATCCACAATTGAAGAACGTTCATCTAAGGTACTTAGTCTATTGACTGCAGTAAAAACCCTTTTACTGGTGCGACACTGAAACAAAGAAGGGACAAAATATATGCGGTCTACTTATGTTCCGTGGAATGTTAAATTGAAAGTGCTGAAGGAGTGGAATGCTATAAATTGCATTGCGGGAAAACTTATGAAGAATATTGGGTTCATACTTGGTGAACGATTGCTTACGATAGGTGTCTAGATATTAGCTCTGTCTTATCTATGTTTATCTTTAAGCCGTATTAATGGGCGATACTGACGAATCTATGAAGAACGTTGCTTGAGCATCAAAATTGGTGACAATTACTCTGTCGTCGGCAAACATTAGGTCAGAGAATTCTTCGTATCTCATTGTACTCTTCGTTCACCATTAAATACTTTCCACGGAATTTCGTCAGCTCCACAATATGGTATGTTTGATTCAACAGTTGATCTAAAATTAATAAAAATTACAACATTCTTTTCCCATATTGAACTCATTCTTCGACAATTAGTAAAGCGTCAAAATGTGGTCAATACATCCTTGATTTGGTCGAAATCCAAATTTCTCTTCACAGCTGGTCTGTTCTTGATGCTTTTGGAGACGTTATTGGACGATCTACACGAAAACTTTCCCAATGATTAAGGGAAAGCTAATGCCGCGATACTTCTTGCATGCATTTTTGTTGCCTTTTTAAATAATGGAATGATCATTCCCTTCTTCGCCGACAAAGGGATATGCTCTTCTCTCTAAATCTCGATGAGGGATTGAAGTCGACGTTGCGAGACTTCTTCGCCGGCTCGACGAGAATAGGATCAACCCATGACAAAAAAGTGTACTTCCAATGATGAAGTCGTGTGTCGCGAAAATGACAGTATGCCAAATACATTCGTTTTAATTTCACCATGGAAAACTGGCCTTTGTCTCTTTCTATCCACTCCTATTCCTGCCAAAATCTGCATTGAAGAGAATATATGCATTGCAATTGAAAACTTGCAAGACTATTTAATAACTACAGTGAAGTTCTTTGACAATAATTTCTTTTTGATCTACACCATAACCAATTCTCACATTTTACGCTGACATTCAGATTTGATTCTTCGGGTGTTTAACTCAATATTATTGTTATTGTTGCTGGTAGTTGGTGTTGTTGGCAGTGGCCCACTTTTTGGCAGCGCCTCAGGTCCCCGATGCTGACGTAAATCTGCAAAATAAATTGCAATTCTGTGAAACATTAGCTACAAAATATTATCTTCAAGCAAAGCACAGCTTAGAAAATTAAATTTATTGCACTAACTTACCGTATCACATGTCGATAAACCTTATTGTCTTCAATTCTAATACCTCAACTGAGTACAAATCGCATTTCAAATTTATTTGATCGTGTTTGGAATAGAAGTTTAAACTTGTATGTAACATTAATTAAGTCATTAATACGATGACATTAATCATAAATTATTTGGGGTTATAAAATAACCATTTAACCATCTTAGATTTCGCAAAACTACATAAATTAATTACATATAACCACAAATCGCAAGTAAAATTTGAACGATCTAGTAAAAAGCGATACAAGTTATCTTAGGTAATATTAGGAATTAATTATCTTGGGTAACAAAAACATTATTAACTAACTGAACGTACATATACTGCACATTATTTAACATCTGAACGTACGTTAGTGCACCACTATGTTCTGAGTCATACTACCATATAACACCATACAATATCTTTATCCAAACGGATTTACAACTACTTAGATACCCAGAAAACTTGACTTCAGCGAATGCTGAAACTCTAACTTTAATTTGATATTTTTTTTTAAACGTCTAAATTTACTTTGTTATACATTCTAAAGAGCGCAAAGCTAGTTATAAAATAAATTTTTACCCGCTTTGTTTTATTTGTAGATCAGTTCGAAGATTCGTGACTCTTTCAACTACACGTATGAACAAGAAATAGAAGATATCCAAAGGTATATCAATATTTTATTGTAGGCTTTATTATTTAAAGCTAATTACTAAACTACAATGATATCTTCTAACAATCGATATGTGTATACCGTATTCTTATAAAAATAGTCTTGAGGAATATGAAAGCAACGAATGTCGTATTTGTCGCCCCTATAACGTCGGTGCATTGAGATAGTTAATCATTATTCATTAAAATAACGTAATTGTATACTAGGGCAAATTAGTTCACAATAGGCTGGCCCTAAAATTACTGAACCCTTAGTTCTTATATTTATAGTTGATGCTCGATTCAGTTATTTATATCAAATTTACCTTAAGTTTTTTACTTTCAGACTACACCCTATTTGTTTGAAAAGGACAGAGGAAGCAAGTGAGTCAATTGCTTCAAAAAGCATTTTGAAAAGACCCTTTCTTGTATTTAAATCTTTGCTTACATAAAAATATGACATTTAGTGGTTATATTTTTGCGCAGTGATTTTAATTTATAGGCAGAAATCGACTACATAAAGTGAAAGTAAAAAGGTAAAAGAACATCAGATATTAATTAGTAAACACCAGATATCACATATCGATAGAACGGCATGTAGAAGATAAAATTATTGTACACTGCGATTCTAATTAAGTCAGCCTGGTCAATGGATAAAATCTAAATGAAAACTGGAATAATATTAATATTTGTTATTGTTGTATCAAAATATTTTAATATTCCAATACAAATAAGACTGGAATGGACTTTAAAATGATGCATACCAATAAGCGGAATGGCTACGGGTGTATTATTGAGTTTACGACTAGTAAATTTCCTTTCCCGAGCTACGTTTTTATAAATACGTTCTTAATAGCAATAAATAGTAATACTATCGGAATGTCATTTCGATAAAATAAATAGCCTTTAGATATAACCTTGCGATTCTTCACTAATATTAAACATTCACACATTACATTCCACATTACATTCCTTTGAATGTTTAGGGGGTCTGAACCAAGAATCATTCTATTCAGTAATTAATTCAAAATTTGTTTTGATTAATTAAAATTTAAATATTGATACTCTACTAATTACTGGTTATCAATATTTAACAAGCTATTAAAAGTAAGTAATAATTTAATTAAAAAACACGTAACGAAAGAATGGATCTATGGGGGTCCAAAGGAATGAATTCAGTAAAATATTGAACAACTTCACATACACTTTGAATATTTTAGTTATACTCGAAGTATACAGTATATGAGATTTACTCCACATTAAGATATAGTAGTCTGTTAATGGTCTTTTGACGACAAAGGTATTACGAACAGGACTAGAATAATACTTGAGATAAATTCCATGATATATTAATTAAACTTTTTACTAAACAAACTGGACTGACTCCAAAATAACTACAGAATACGCATTAAAAAATAATAAAACACACAGAAAACTTGAAAATAATTACAATGAGAGTATTTAGTTGACACTTTTGCGGTTCAATGACGTCTCGGATCATTGATAAATTCAAAATACTGCTATAATTACAGATTTTATGAGTCGTTGCCTAGCGCCGTAAGTATAAACTTACATAAGCACCAAATTCAACTTGGCACCAACTCCAAAAATCTCGAACCACCGCAGTGTTTTGCAAATTTATTTATGTTAGTAAACGATATTTTACTACTCAAGTTTCATCGAAATATTCATATTTTAATTTGTTTATACTTTCAATACAATTATTATACGGTGATTATATGAAGTCGGTTAAACTTTTTTGTCAAAAAATTTTATTTTTCTACTTTTAGCCTTTATTATCGAATCAAATACAACATATCCAATTTAATTCAATAATATCCAATTTATTGAAAACGAAATTAATTTTTTAGAACGTAAATGTATCGTCTATTATATTTCTCACAGGCATAAATTAATGAACAAGAATGCATACTTACATACATACTAATAGTAGGATATGAGTTGGTAGATGTATCCATGGATACATGCGCAGTAAAAATAACAATAATAGTAACATTACCCTCTTCATCGTAGTTGGTGATTTACGTGCACCTGTATTTAGATACCAACCTACTTAATACTCTAGTTATCTCATTCCTTGATACATCTTTACCTACTAATCCTAGTTGCTCCATGCCTTTGTATATAAATAACATAAAAAAATAATAATAGGTTTATTATTTAATTATTCATTTTTCTTACATACGAGTACCGTTCTTCTATTCGCTAACTGGTATTAACAAAACTAAGATATTTTCCTTAGTATTGCATGTTAGTTACTAGTTCAAGGACAACTTGTCGCATGAAAAACCTTCCCCAAAAACTTCCAGTTTTCTGTACCTTTTCCCGTTCTGCTCCACAATTTCCCAACTACCTCGTCTATGTCGTCGCTCTACATTTTTCATTGTCTACAAGGTCTTCCTTTCCATCCTTTCCAAATTAAAACCAAATGGTTTTAATCTTTGATCTCTGTTGTTTTCAGCTCTCTGAATGTGAACACCAGTTTTCGTTTAGTTACTTCGATAACCTTCGTTTTTAGGGTTCCCTCTCTCAAAATGAAAAAAAACGGAGCACTTTTATATATCCGTCCATTTGTCTGTCAAGTCCCTTTTTCTCAGAAACGGCATGAGACGTCAAGTTGAAATTAATATCGTATACCGATGTCTATGGCTTTATATTGCTGGAAACATTTTAAGTTTTCTAGTTGACGTAACAAAAGGATACATCCCTTTACAGCATATTTGTTTATTTTTATACCGTCATTAAAACCTATAGGGTTCTTGCAGACGACTTACAGTCTTGAAAGTAGGTCGAGTTGGAGTTCCTGTGACACAAATAAAATGACAAAAAAAATTCGAAAATCAATGATTTATAATTCTATATGTATATAATTATAAATCATTGATTCATCATTCATCATGATCATTGATATAAGTATGTAGTTATTTTAATTTGTGCCTATGAAAAATATAGTAGACGATACATTTACGTTCTAAAAAATTAAAACTTTGTGAATAGTTTAATAGAAATATAATATACCATTAACTATTTATAACTGCCTAAATGTGTGCAAAAACCTCGTAGTGCAAGTTCTACTCGTGCTGACAGGTTTTTTTATTTTTATGGACATATTTTTTTGCAACATCTATTAATTTTAAACCAATATATCTCCTTTATGTACCACTCGCGCATGACTTTTACCTTGCACATATCTGCAAGTATTTGCTTACTTATTTACTAAACTTATTTGACTTAAAATCACATAGTTTTTTGGAAAATTCACGACATTTTTTTGGCTAAAAGATATTCCCCTCGTTTGTATTTGTAAAAAATTTAACAGAAATATTATATACTCGTAATTTAACTGAAATACTATATACTTGAACAAAAAACGGAACCCTTGTAAAATCACTTACGTATCAGTGTTTGTCTATTACAGCCCTTTTTTGAGAAACTGTTTGACTTGGATACTTGAAATTTGGCAAAGTGACGAATCATATCAACTCAAATGAATTGTTTTGAAAATATGATAATATTTATGGAATAATATTAAAAGGGGCAAATGGAGGATTTTTTAATTCCACAAATCGTGTGGAGTATCACTTGAGAGAGCAAGTTATGACGATCACAATATATTTTTTTCCAAATTTTATGTGAGATAGCTATTATTGAATGTATTCTGCAGCTTTTTACTGAACATTTTTGGTGCAGAATGGTAAAATTTAGAATAGTTTTAATTAAATATCTCAATGGTCAATTCTCAAAAGCATTTACGAGTATATTGCAATTTTAGACGGTGTAAATGAAATAATCGACTTTTTTACCTCATTATCGAATGAAATATCAATCGAATGAAAATAATATAAGCAGTTTAAAATTATTTAGAATTTTAAGTAAGATAATTCTAAAGATATCATTGAAAATGTACCCGAAAATATGTTCTCCCCTTTCCTTTAAAGAATGGATACTGATGACAAAATTATAAAGAAAACCTGACAAATAGGAGTATATAAAGATTAAGATCATTGATAAGATAATATATTATTTATATCGTTCGACCTATTCTTCAGCAGCAATAATATTCCATTGCGTAACATAATTTCGGTAATCCTACTCATACTGTAACTACCGTAAAAGCCCATTATATTCCTTAGAATGTAATTACGAATCGCAGGAAACTGCGTTAGTAAATGACTTCATAATTGCCAAAATTTTCTGAGAATTATATTAGGGAAAAGGTTATGAGTGGGATCACCGAAATTATATTACGCAATGGATAATTATTGCTGTTGAAGAATAGGTCGCACGATATAAATAATATATTATCTTATCAATGGTCATCATCTTTATATACTCCTATCTCATGCACTAAATATTGGCGATTTAGTAAGAAAAATGGTCTTGAATTAACATCTTTAATTCACAGTCGTTTCTCTTAAGTAGGCACTCGCTTCCATACATTATTCAGAGAAACCGTACTATTATCACAAAACATCAGAACCTCCAGAAGGTACGGCAGCTGTATGGTCGCAAATTCACCTCAATATAAATCGGTGACCACTTGTTTTTTTTGTAGCTAAAACTATGCAAAGTGTCATGGTATATCTATCGTAAGGTGTACACTTCTTAAACATAAATTGGACATGCTTACGAAAACTTTTGCTTTGCTTGAATTAGTAAACACATTACGCCCATATTTTTCGAAAGGTATTGTAAATAATTATGAAGCAAAAACTGTTGTAGATTTTATTTGTTAGCTTAATGATGTTAGATTTACAAAAATATTAACTTTAAAATTCGAGAAAATGTTAATTACGGTATCTATGCCTAGTACAGCAACATGAATTGACTTTCCTGAATAAGATTTAAAGGAAAGTTTTAGAAGAAATAATTCGAAAAAGGGAAAATATCAAGGACTATTGCCGAGAGGGATAACTAGATAAAGAGGTCCTTTTCTATGTTTTTCTATTTATTTATTATCTGAATAATATTTGCCATTGAAGAATAAACGTATCTTTATGTATCTAAATACATCATTAGAAGATACATAACTTTACATAATTACATAGTTTTTTGGTGTGAATAAAAAAATTAATTAAAAAGCAATTGTGTTAACAATACTTACTTTCCGAAATATTGAATGTTCTATGCCCGTAATATTGCGTAGATTTTCTTTTTTTATATTCATTTTAGTGTTAGGTTATTCATAAAAAGTTCGTCACAATTTTATGTATAAATAATTTCCCCCAAAGCTTGATCAACAGATCAAAGAAGTTTTGCCTAGACATTTCTTCGCCCTTTTATTTGCTGTCAAGCCTCTTTTATCTAGAATACGGTATAGATGAAAACAATTTTCTCCATAATGTTCTTTTGAAATAAATAAAATCTCATCTTGTGGAATTCCGTTTTTGCTTTTTGTGTTAAGACATGCTATACTACATCACTTGTAATATTGAGAGTTACTGTGTATATCAACTAAGTCTCATATTCCAAAACCTGGTAGAGAGTTAGCTTCTTTTTGTAATATTAAAGACAAAAAATAGTTCAAAAATTATGACTTAACAAGCGAGCTGAATCGATTTATTAGATATACTATAAAATTATGTTAACGCAATATTAAATAGTGTTTTACTAATAACTCCAGTACTACACAGTTAAGTTATAAGTAATAATTTGTCACTAAAATTAATTGTTTCAAAGTCGGCGTATAATTTCAAATGACTTAATTAATTCCCTAGCTAGTGAATAAAACCGTGGTTATACGTGGTAATAACCACGTTCGTCGTTTTAATACTTTGCGGTATATTTTCTATTTTTTTCACTTGTATTTACTTAAATGATTCCGGAAGCGCGGAAGTTTTAACAAATAGAAAAATATAGTCAGAAAATAAATATTTACGCTCGTAAATATATATTCTCTTAACTCAAAAGAAAGAACTGAACCCTTATGAGATTACTGACGTGCTAATTTGTTCGTATTTTATAGCCGTTTGACGTAGAAACTTGTAATTTTGCATAATCATAAAGCAAGATCACGTTGTCCGCTTGCCTGCTAAAAATAGTTTAATTGCTTGCTTGCTTCCATGTGTCAGTTTGCACTATATGTTCCGTGGAAGATAATAAGATGATTATAATTGATATTTGTCGTATTTTATCCCGTTTCTAAGATACACTATTTCAACGTTAAGGTAAAGGTTCAAGGGGTCCTGTATATACTCAGCGACCATCTTTTCAGCTTTAAATGTAGTATTATGACAGTCAATATTCATTTCGCTACACATTTTATAAAATATGCTTTACACCCTTGATACTGCACCTAACAATAAAAATAAACAAATTGTAACTTGATGAGGTACCTATTTTATTAAAGCTGTGAGCACAGGTTGACATAAAGTAAACTTGTCCAGCTCACTTACTTCGTTCCCTTATTTTTCCAACTTCATTATCATAACAGATAATTACTTGATAGTTAAGGTAATTTACTTGACAGTTCTGAAAGTATTAAATTTAAAGAAAACAGTTACTGCCAAACTTTCCTACTGCTTCAACTTCATCTTCGATATTTTATAATAAATATTTCCAAACTTTATAAAGCAAAAAATATTCAACAATTTATGAAAAGTCAAATAGCAGAATAGCAGAATATATTTGGCAATCTTTGAAATTCAGAGAGTAAGTGACGCAATTTCTATTTTATGCTAAATCATAAAATATATCAATTATTGTCATTTCTACTGCTTACTTTCTGTATCAGCGTTTGTGTGTTTAGGCATCTAACTCAATCATATATTCCAATAGTTCACATCACAACATGCATAAAAGATAACAATCGAGTGTACATCATTACTTTGAACATCGAAAAGCTTTTTAGCAAAACGCTTCGAACATATTCGACCTGTACTGAAACAAATATTTTATTAGTTTTTCATTGTGAAGATGCATCTTTGTTCCAGTTCGGTCAAATTAATTTTCTCAAGTATTTTCGTGACTCCTTAAATTCTTTACGCCCTACCATACAATTTAAAATTTCACTAAAAAAACACTTCTTTCCTCGTGGCGGTCTCAATCCCTCATTACCTCTTAATTTCACAAAACTTATTTGGTCCTAAGAGTCTTTCGCTAAATTTGTTTTTTTTCTCATATCGATATAAGTAAAGGTTGGAAAAAAAATACAATTTTCAATTTAAAGATTATGCTGTTATGCATAAGTTTTTTTGTATGTATTTATGAATAAAGTTTATTATAAATTAACTGATAATGCAGAGAAGTTATACAACATATGATATTTCACGAGTCATTTTTTTAATTATTAAGGTGTAATTCGTACATTATTACAATTCTCAAGAATTAATTATATTAGGAAAGCGATTTCGTTTGTATCCTGGGACTTGACTACACTAATACTAATAAAAATTAAGACTAACATTAATATAAATAAGGTCAGTAGGTATATATAGCCACAACTTGTAATTGATGTTAAGACAGTTTAGATGTTATGTTAAGAAAATGGAGACAGTTTTGTTAAAACCACAGTGATTATGGCAGATATTCGTAACATTATTGTGATAATGGCTGTATAAAAACATTGTCGTCATATAGCGCTTTTGTATTTTATCTTGTCAATAATCAATTTGGTTCTAAACAATGACAGTAAAAGATGGAACTAGTAAAAGGGTCCATCTTTTACTATTATTGTTTCAGATCGATACAATTTCTCGCTTGTGATGGCGAAAAGCACTTCAATCAAGCGACAAAATTTAATAAAAGTTAAAAAAAAATTACGTAAAACGAAAAAACATAAATATTTTTGTTTCAGAAACATTTTTTTCGAAAAGGAGTTGCAGTAATTATTTCTGTCCTACGGTCGAACCTGAATTTTACTGGGACAAATTACGTTTTTATTCTAAGATTTATCATTCATGTGCTTTGATATTGGGTATTGCTAACTTTAAAAAAAGAATATCTATATAGTTAAAGAAAAGTTACATTAAATTTCTGTTCAAGCAATTTCAAGTTGCAGCATTCAATTAAATTTATATGTTCCTTTTAGCTGTGACTAGATTAATAGCAATGTAGATGTCCTAGTCATGTGAAATCGACCATGTGTATCGGACTAGAACGTCTAGCGAACAATTTATTTATCTTCTTTAATGTGTCTAATTGATACATATGGCGGGCTTATGGTTACAAGAGCAATCTCTTACAGCCAACCATAACACCAATCCACCCCATTAGACGAACGGCCGGGAATCGAACCCGGGTCCCCGCGATGCGCCGCCACGTCAAAAGCCGTATGCCTAGTGATCAACCCGACACATCACGGCGACGACGAATTACGTTGTAATTTAAATCGCATGTTTAAAAAATTCTCTTATCAGTTTAATAATTCTTCAATTATTAATTTGTTTATTACACTTTTACCAATTTTTATCATAATAAATATTTATGAGTCGAAACTTTACGGCTAAAAGAAGATAATAAAGAAATTTAAATTCCCTCTAAACGACTTAAATACAAAAGAAATATGTACTTTTTATTTAATATCATAATACTTTTTATTTAATATCATAATTTACATACATTGAATATATTGTAGTGTCATGGTAAAAAATCATGGCTTTTTCACTGAATGTTTTTCGTCTATGTCTTGTTTTCAAGGTAGTTCTTAAGTCCTGGCAAAAACATCAAGTAAAGCAAAGCAGAACAGCAAGTAAAACAAAGTAGAAACCGACTAAAATTGAATGCTTCATCCTTCACAACTGCATGTTTAATGTCCGTTGGTGAATTGGCCGGCTTTATGCAATTACGGATTCTCATGGCCTCATCGGATTTCGTTGCCATATTTAGTTAGCACAGTATACGCTCTGTCGCAACAAAGTATTCTCACTTATCCAGAGTTCATGCCAAGAGGATTCTATCTTTCTATTTGCATTTGCACCTCTATTTATATCTAACCATATTATCTGGTCGATATATCCGGATTTGATGGAAACATTTTACAATTGATTTTGTTATATTTATCTCGTAATTTCAGACTTTGTACCATAAAGTAAAGACAGTTTCTGTTTATTTAGTGTACAGAGAGAAATTAACGTAAAAAATTTAATTTAAAGGTGTTTCTTATGTTAAAGTGGTAATTTCGAATCCTACTTATAACATTTACGAGGCAACCAGATTTTCAATTACGAACGTATATTTCAAAATATACATTAAAATATATTTTACGGTGGCTGTGTAAAGTATTAATTACTCATTTATTAAATGCTATTTACTGCTAATTTGTGGTAAAGATTTTAATTTGTTATAATACTGTAATCTGTTTTCTGGATTGAAATGATTTTGTTATTTTGCCGTTGCTGTCAAACACAGAACACTATTCCTAATTTATATTCTATTTTGATACCATCTTAAATTAGATTTTTAACAAATTTTTAACTCTCAATTAATTGTCTCTTTCAGGAACCAGGCTATATCAAGTACTAATGTGTAAATCGTCTACTGTTGAGAATATCTAAAAAAATAATATTGGAAATTTATGGAAATATAATGAAAATTCTTAGAACGTTTAGAATTATACTATTATTGAATTAATTATTCTTTGTCTGTTTATATGTTGTTAATTTGAGCTTTATCAATAAATTTATTTTAAACATCATTTCTTAACGCCGTCGTCTGGTCTAAAGATTTATTCAAGCAATAATTTATTTGTATGAATAGGCCTAGGCTTTTGTTCTAAATACGATCAAGTATATTTGATATTTAGTTTGTATTTTTTCACGGCATTGTGGCTGAAAACAATTCGTTTTATCGGAATAGAATGGCAAGTAAAAATACAGTGGTGTATTGTAATTAATTTAAGTTTTAAAAATTCTTTCTGATTTAGGGAGGCGGGTGCGTTTTTTGACAACTGTTTGGAAAAAATTCTCATATGATTTAGTCTCGTTTTTTATATTAGGTCTACTTAGTTACCATGTCAAGTTTCAAATACCGAAATAGAATGCTTGAAATGTTATACGGGTGCGAATTAATGAGCATATTAGATAAAGTTAGGAAACTTTCAGCTTTCTCGTATCTACATCTGATAATATTTTCATCAGACATGTTACGTTAATACTCAATCTGTGTAAACTTCAAATGGAAAATCTTAGTTCCATATAAAAATATTGAATAATAAAATTGTTAATTTTTTTTTTTTTTTTAATTTTTGCCCTTTAATTGCAAGGTTTTCAAAATATTCTGATTGGTTTTCGAAATAAAAAGAAACGTTGCAAGTTTTGTTTTATTTCTACACCCCAGATACGATTATTATATTGTGTATACAGAAGTGTTCGCTTGGGGTTTCGTTCAACCCCTGCAAAGACGAGACGAGCTAGCTTTATTGTAATTTTTTATGTATCAGATACTCTACCTTTACAGCAAATCTAACCTCGCATACATATTCTCTACTTGATATAGTTTAGTAATCATTAAACTTTCATTTTAGTTATCTCTAAATATTACTTTAATTTCAACGTGTTTCTGAGTTTACATTACTAAGTAAACATATACCAATTTTTTTTAATAAAGATATTACTATTAAATTATTAGGTCGCCACGTCAGTGATGTATCAACGTAAGTGATGTACTTAGATTTACACAACGAACCCAGTTATCAATATATATATATATATATATATATATATATATATATATATATATATATATATATATATATATATATATATATATATATATATATATATATATATATATTGATATTATTATTCTTTCCATGGCTAAACCAATTCAATTTTTGTTTTCACATTTATATATTTTGTTTACATTAACATATATTATTTAACTAATATTTAGTGATTTTAACTTCAATTGTATTTGAATTCTTTTATCATTTCTTCATTATGCAAATCTCATTTCAGAACAAAATTATTTGAGGAACCCACAGTGCATATATTCTATACACATTTAGGCATTTACAAATTTATAAAAGTACGTTTTATTTCTATTAAATTATTTACAAACATTGATTTTTTATAAAGTAATTATATTTTGTCTACTGAATTCTTTACATACATTAAAACATTTGTATAGATTTCTAAATTTCGTGTTTTTTTCGTAATGTCAGCTTGATTAGTTTGGAAATAAGGGGATAACATATTTATTGCATGTTTATCAGTGTATAGTAAACAGAAATATTTTTAAGACCCTTACTAACCCTTTCATATGATACTTCACACTTTATACAGCATTAAAAGCAATTCAAGTACTTAATTTTCCCCCTTAAAGTTTTCATGGAAATATTTTTGATTGTTATAGATGTAAGCGGTCGAATGACAAAACATCTGTAACAGACGGACAAACACACACGTTCTTATAAGAGTTTCGTTTTTCTTTCCTGATGTATGGAACTCTAAAATAAATTAAGATTAAAAATATTGTGTTCGTGAGTATGAAAATTTAATTCAATAAGATATAGTTCAGACTGGATTAATTACTTGCATTGAGATTTAAATATAAATACGTCTTTTTTTTGTTCGTGATTTCGTAACTATCCGTCTTATTTTTTAATGTTGCTTATCCGTTAATTGAACCTTGTCATATTATTTTTAGTAAGTTTAAACATATATCAAAATTAACGCTAGCATTTAATGTTTTTCGAGTATATATATATATATATATATATATATGTGTGTGTGTGTGTGTGTGTGTGTGTGTATGTATATGTATAGGTGAAAGACATAAGTGGAAAAAGAAAAACCGCGTGAAGTATGGGGGTGGATGTATACCATTCAATGAAGCTATAGAGAAAAACATAGGAATATGGTAACATGGATAGATATTCGTTTATAATACGAAAATAGCGAAAGAAAGTATTTTTTTTAAATATTGTCCTTATTTTTGTAATAATTACTTAAAAACACTTTTTTGAAATTACTTATTACACAATTTTTCAAATTTAACGTATTGTGACGTATTTACAAAATCCCGCTACTCGAGAACGGATACTTATTAGCCGTAAAATCATTAATCATGTGTGGCGAAGCCTCTTGTCTTGTGAAACAAATTTATTGTATGTTCGCATTACATTGATCGCTATTAAAACGAAAATATGCGTATAATATTTATTTTGTAACCAATTTCATTTATTTTGTATTATTAAAATTACGTAGATACAACAATAACATATATTAGTATTATTACTTTATCAACATATATTGGTACTATTAGTATTTATAACATATATTAGTACTATTAGTATTTCAGCCACTGAGCAGACCAACAATCTAAAATGGCTGTGTACAATGATATTATTTTCCACGTGCGGCTTTATCGAGCAATAAATCGTGAGTACTAATAGTGTCTGCTATTTATTTGCCAGTTGACATGCGCCTTGGTTGATTTATTTGGTTTTTGACTGTAAATTAAAAACACGGCTTAAAAATATGACCAATACTTATCATATTTTTAGTGAATAAGAATGTAAATACAATAAAGTGATTTCTCTATTACTTTCTAAATCTACTGATGCTTGCTTATTCCGTCTTTTATAAAATGGGTGTAATCTAAAAGAAACCAATTTAGATCTATATAATATAACCAAATAAATTGAGTACCAACCATAAATATGACAACTAAAGGTCTAATAATTTTAGGGCCAGCCTGTTGTAAACTAACATGTCCTAGAATACAACCATGTTCTTTTCATAAATCTTGATAAACGATTGCAATAAAGCAACATTGCAAGGACGACAAACAAGACCTTAGTCGCTTTCATACACGGTTACTGCCTTAAAGCCATTTCTCGACTATCTTTAAAATAATACGGCATCACGTATCGAATGTTACAATAAAAATAAATGATAAAACCCACAATAAAATATAATTATATGCCTTTATATATCTTCTATAACTTGTTCATACGTGCAGTTCAAAGAGGCTAACGATTTATTTTCTATCTTTGATCTCTGTACTAAATATTTTCAAGTTAATTATAAGAATGTGTTAAGCACATTATTAAAATTATAAAAGCAAACTTTTTTAAGTATAATTTGTCTTGAAACGTAAAATTATACTATTATTGTTACCAAATATTCTTTTTAGTTGGTCGATTGTGATAGAACATGGTCTGTATGTTATCTAAGAGCCAACAGAATTCACCAGTAAAAATGTCAACAAAATTCATTTAGCTTTTAACTGCTCTGTGGTCGGTGAACAAATAACAGACTTACTTACACACATTTCAAAAAGAATATTTTTGTATTCAATTACAATTGTTGTATGACCCTAAATATTTAGTTCGTACATATCTTCGATATACAGACAAACCATTTGTACAATTTTATTATCCTAACAAACGTAATGCTAAAGTATGTTTATTGGTCCACTTTCACGTCGTTATGGTGCAAGGGACTGACGTGATTTTGTATACATAGATAAAGTTGGCGTTGGAGAAATGATACAGGATACTTTTTATTACGAAAAAAGTCTTGTTTGAAACTAAAAAAGTACACGAGTAGAATAAGGTAGCAGCGTCGGAACGGACCAATTGGTTAACATGATTTTTTGAATCACTACATATACAATATAAAGTACCAACAAAACCATTCAGCTTAATCTTTAATTTAGAGTTCTACCTATAATAAGTATGTCTTTTTGACCTAACCTTTTCTCACATCAGTAAGCAGACTATTGACGTGAGTTAACGAACGATAGTTGGCTTGCTGGGAAATAACATAGACTACTTTTTGTGCCGGGAGACCTCATTTCGACTAACAATACAATCCTAATTAAGATTACGAATGCAAAAATGTGTTTGTTTGTCCTTCTCTCATATCACAACGGAGTGACGGATCGACATGATTTTTGCACAAATATGACTGATTGGCTGGGATTATTACTGAAAATGAAATAACTTTGGAAAGTTCTTATTTGAAACAAAAAAGTACACAATGGGAATAAAAAAGCAACGTCGCAATGAAGGTACGAATGGACGTGATTTTTAAAAAGCTACATGCTCAATATATTATAGCAACAAAATCACTTGTTTTGTTACAGTCAGATATCTGACTACCGAAATTGCGTCTTGTGGTTTTTTTTACTAAGCAACAGTGAAATTTAACAAAAAAAGTATGAGAGGCCCATATGTAATGTAAATTTATTTGAGAATTCTGTTTCCCCCAATTACGCTCGAGATGTTAAATATATTCTGAACGTTTTATAAGCCTGATATATTTAGATCTGAGTAGCGTTTACTAACAACTTCACCTAAAATGCGACAAAAACTAGGAGGTGTCAGTATTGCTTGTTATAAAATGGATAAAATGTGACTCACGTTGAATTAAATAATTTAGTAAGTTCTATCAAAATTCATTGATTTTAGCAAAAGTTTAGGGAAAATATATTTTAACAGAATGGAACTTGACAATTGGCAAACTGATAAATTTTTATTGCAGTATGTGCAAATTGTAAACAAAATTGAACTCATTTTTTGTTTAAGTCTGAAACGTCTATAATTACTACATCAACAGGTCATCGTTACAATTTCCAATTAACGTTTAAATTCACTCATCTCTCCCCCATTGTAAAATTCACAAATATTGAAATATATCTCATCGACAAGTTAAACCACATTTCCACAAGGTCGGAAAGGCAAATTATTCGACAAGGATTTGGACGAGCTTAAAGCTTGGTAATGTATATCATGTCTTCGTAAGATGTTACGTATCGAGCCAATTCCTGAACCAAACTATTTCTAAACGTTACCTCAAATAGTGCCGTGAACTCTGCTGGCAACAAAGTTTTCGTTCCAAATAAATGTATGAAAGAAACTAATCACATTTGCAAATTCATTTACTAGCTCTGTTTAACACATTAGTGGTACCTTTTAGCTTATTTTGTTTGCATTGTTAAACATTAATGCCAAGCATGTAGAGAACATTCAAAATTATAAATATTTTCCGGAATTATAATCTATTTGAAGACGAAATTTTCAATGATAATTCTGCCTCTGTTGTTGACATTCATAGGTTAAATGTCAATAACTATCTTATCACACAGTGATCACTCAAAACGAAAATTAATTCTGAGCAAGTCTTTATCCTTATCATTATTAACAAATTAAAGTTACAATTTAGAAATTAATCACAACTTAATTAAACTTTGGCAATAAATGCGGCAAACCTGGCAAATAGTACGAGGTAATCTCTCAAAGTGGCAATGAAAATAGTCATTAAATTAAAACACAGCAGAGCTTAGTATTAATCTTTCACTGTAAGAAAGAAAAAAATGAGGACAGAGTTTTCAGTATATTAATTTTTAAATTTTTCCAGACAATTATTCGATTGGACAATGTGTCAATTGACATTAACTGGAAATCTCACATATCTATCATTCCTGAAAAGTAAATATGCATATATATGAGTTATTATATGGATAATGTTTACGTACTATAAAAACGTATCCTAAATTCAATTCTCGTTAAAAACTTCGACACATTCACGAACTTACTTAATTCAATTCAATGTTAATGCGATGTGGAGATACAATATAATATTAAAGGCATAGGGGTCATCGTAATGGGATTACCGGAGTCGCTTATCTGATTAAAAAAGTGCATTTAAAATGAAATTTTGAACACAGCCAAGCACGCAACGAATTAATTGTTTTTATTAACTATTATCATGTTATTACAAAGCTGTACGTTGCCACGACTGGGTGGATTCGGAGAGCTTTTCTTTGCGTTGCTAACATTATTAAAACTAGTTATCCCGCGCCAACTTTATAATTAATTACGAGTAGTAGTTACGGTTAAAAATTTGGTTTTGGCATGTTGTTCGGATCTTTTGAGATTTCCCATAATATCCCATTTAGGAACAAACGTTGCACTTAGAGAGATTACGTTTTATTCAGGATAATTTAATTGTATATTATCAGTGGCTTTCATAGAAATATGATGTCATAATTGCCTATTTTGTAGAAGTAATCAACATATTGTGTGTGTAATTCAGAAACGTGCATAATATTTAATTCATTTAATTGATGTTGAAGATAATTCTTTTCCCTGCATGGAAATTATCTAATGATCGAACCAGGTTTATATAACAGAAGGGCTAAAATTGAGAATTAAATCCCAAAAATCGTTTTAAACCAAGCACACACGATACAATTCATAAATGCATACTCTTCATAATCTCTTTTAAATATGAACGTTTCTTTCTTGTTTTATTTTTTTTATTCATGCCTTTTTTAAGCTTTACTTTACTTAAGTTATTTTAATAGTTTTATTTATGTAGAATAAGGAAATAAAAATAATAGTATTTTTTGTGATATTGATATTTCCTTTTAAATGCTAAAATTTTTTTTTACTATTCTATATTTATAATTTTGTTCATCTAAACTCTACTAATTATGAAATATGCTACTACAAAGACATAAATGAGAAAATACAATTAAGTTTTCCATTCTCCTTTTGCTCACATTCCCACGCATTTACAGTAAAATTTGTTATAACATTTTTTTATGAATATGTTCATCAGAAGTAAAATTTCTCAAGAATTTCCAACAGGTAATTTGACACTTTTGTGAAACCCCATACAAACCTTTATTTTTCCTATAGCAGGCAGTAGATTTTGTGGATAAATAGATAAATTAGGTCATACTTTGAAACATGTCTTTGGAATTACCAAGGCGATCGTAATTCCACACTCGAAGTAAATAATTCAAAATTCGGTTTGTCAAGTTTTATTTTATTTTTATAATTACGTTATTAATTTTCTAAAACTGGAAAAATAATCTTTTAAAAGTAAGTTAAGGATTACATGTCATATAACGTTCAAAACCGCAATATATTTTAAATGACAAGACAATCACGTTCATGTGATATACCATTCGACAGACGAAAAAACGAAGGTTATAATTATAAGAATGCGTTATAGCATCAACCATGAGCGAGGTGAGAAATAGGAGTGTTTTATACCATTGGCGACCGCGCTTAATTTAGAATTGATACATATCTGGACTCCAGTGTGAATAAAAGGAAAGGTATTTTAATGGTCTTATGGAATATTACCCACAAAGTGGACATTAAACGCGATAATATTGTTAAAAAATTAAATGATGGTAATTGAAATTGTGGAAAGTATATATTTGAACAAAATGTCGCAATATAGGGGTTTCCAAAATTGTCATAAACCCACTAAAGATGTTACAAATATCGTAAACCCGTACAGAGTAGAGATCATAGCGGATCCAAAAGTCTAAAATGACCATTGCTGAGCAGCAAAGACTGGTAACGTAATATGCAACAATTCCTATAAATTACACATGGCTCTTATATTGACATAATTTTTTATACAAATGTCTTAGAATATAAATTTAAATCGAAAGGAAATAATAATTCCAATATTTTGTCATTTTAGAATAAGCATTACTATTGTAATGAATAACCCCTTTCAATCAAAGGAAGGCGTATTCATTCAAATTTGAGTAAACACAAAAATTTAAAAAAAAGTTCTTTTATTCAATTAAAAAATATAATTTTTTTTCAAAATAAAAGGAAAACAAAAGACAATAGGAAAATAACGTAAATAGATACGCACACAGCAGAAAATATCAATTAGAAAATCAAAATAATTTTTCCTACGTCGGTTTTTGACATGTTCGCAAACAAGGAACTCAAATTAAATTCTCGTTAAAATCTTTGACACATTCACCAACTTACTCAATTCAATTCAATGTTAATTTGATGTGGAGATACAATATAATATTAAAAGACAGCAAGGATCTAGTACATAATAATTATTTTAATTCATTCTCTAAATTAAATAATTGACAGTAAAATATTTAACAATTATGGAATACTATAAGCATACTTTTACTTTGGGAAGTTAACAAAAACGTAAGGACACCTGGGCTAATTGACACAAGTAGCTTGAAGACAGAAATTTATTTTGGTAAGAAATGGTGATAATGACGACAACAAATTCCCACTAATTAGAGCGACGAACGTAAAAAAATGCAAGTAATAAACAAAATCCATTATTTTCATTTAAATAACATAAGTATAAAGACAAAATATGCGGCAACAAAATTTATAAAGTATTTTATCGATTTGAGGACTCTATTGTAAATTTTGATTAGTTAGCTTAGATTAAGGCCACGAGACAAAATATTTAAATTCCTCTTGGATATGACCCGTGGCGAAATATTTATCTTCTTCAACATCTACAAATCTGTAAATCGGCTTTAATAGGGCTTTATAATTGATAACAATATAGCGATTGCAAGTCACTTAATTCCAATATGTTGCCAATCAAAAATAATACTTGAAGAAAGACACTCAAACCTTTTAATTTCAGCAGTGTATTCAATTTCAGCAGTGTCTTTAACTCGATGTACTTTTTGCTTAATGGAAGTCTTTTATTATATGATTATCCCAATATTATCCACAATGATTTATGTCATAACTTTATTACAAAACTCAATCACAAGTAATGAATTTTATCAATGAATTATTCCTTCCAGGTCATAGTATTTATTAAATGTTATATTAGCAGTAGCCAAAAAAAACGTAATTTATATCACACTATCAACTTACCCACTATCATTGTTCTCAAACATACTATATCTACCAAAAGCCATTTATAATTAAAGCATTCCTTGGTATCAAAAGGATTCCGAAACCAGAAACCCATCCTCCATAAAGTTTCCCAAAATTGCGAGTATTTCGGAAAACTTTGTCTTCTTTATAATCTCTAGAATTTCTATCTCAATTACCCTGAATTTCTTGACCTCAACTTATCTCAACATGTACAATTCTTCACCCTGTATTCTGTTCATATTAGAATTGTCTGCTATCTATTTAATTTTCCCCAAAAATTACTCCTATAACAACACCGCTTCATACATAGGCCATTTATGGAATACATTAAATCTGTTGAAGAATATATAAATCAAATGTTCCAGGAATTCCTTAATGTAATTTTCGTATGGTCTTCGAAATGTATAATTGATGATCAATAACGCAAATTTAATGTTATATCATATTTATCAGTAAAGTATTTATTTTAAAATGTCAACAAATACGATGTCATTTAGAAACCTATTGATCATAAAAATGTAACTAGGATCAAGACGGATATAACATTAAAGACAATTGGCAAGATCAGACAAAGTAAAAAAAAGTTATTAAGAAAAGCAAAATTCTGTTCAGTCATGTGCATAAGCAATTAAATTTACTAAAAATGAAAATTGTTTATTTTGGTTTACCAACAATTACCGTTTTAACAAAACAATAACCACTTTAAGGTATTTAAAACAAAAATACAAATTACCATTAGATCTAAATTTACGAAATTAAATATATTAACGTAAAGGAACATGTAATAAAATTTTCTAGTCTTATCGAACTCTTATTTTCAGGTAAAATTCGGATCGGCGGATTGGGTTTTCACCACTTATTAATTTTAATAAACAAATAAATGATTACCATCATAGGGAGATGAGTCTTGCGACTTACTGTTAGGGAAAAAATAATCAACATTTTTCTTTAAATTTAATCGGTTTCCAAATGCAGTGAAAAGTAAGACCTTATGTAATTACCATCATAAGTGTATGATATAAAAAAGGTAATGAAAGTCTGACTTACCATCATAAGTGTATGGTTTAAAAAAGTTAACAAAAGTGTAACTCTATGAATAAATATAAAATCAATTAATCTCTACACTACAAATCATCGTACTCCATACGTTTCAAAAGCTGGAAGTTATCTAGTTTTCATACCAAGCAATAAAGAAATATTTTACCTAGTAGAGTGATTAATGATAATATATCTTAAAATTGCCTTACTGTCATTTAATACACACAACTGAAATATTATCTTAACGTTTGAATGCGATGCGGACAACTTTACCATCTGAGCTTACAAACGCGGGCAAGCTTACAAAAGCTATGATGTTCAAAAGCAAAGTTACTCGACAAAATCGTAAAGGTCATGTGAATATCAATGGGTAGCTCACTTAGGTAATAGAATTCACCGTTATGATTTATAGTATAAGAGTCGTGACCTGAAAACTTCAGATATCTGAATGTACATGTATTAAAATGTTGGGGTGGAAATTGCTTAGCGTATATTTATCTTGCTAAAAAGTGTAGTTATTAGACCTTTGAGAATAACTTACACCACCCACTGTTGTAAAGAAATGCTTTGTCTATAGTTACTACGTTATAAAAAACGATCAAGTCAAATGTATGCTTAAAATATTTTTAGCTATTTAATCAAGTAAATTTTATTGCCAATAACAATATAATTGATTAATTTTTTCCATTTTTTAAACATAGTAAAACATACAAAAATGGTCGAAATTTATGTAATAATACCCCCAGTTAACCTCTCTACCTTACGACCTAAATGCCATCGACATACTAACTTTTAAATACCAGTTTTTTAAACACTTAAAATATCTACAAGGTTAAACTTCTATGGAAACTAAATAATTTATGGTAAAGAAGATTATAGTTGGTGAGACATATTAATGTCGATAGTTTGTCAACTTATCGACAACTTAAAATGCTCAATATATTTTAAAACTATCACCGGATTATTAAACAAGTAAAATAGAATATAATCTACGTGTAGTTCGGCGTGATAGTAATAATGGAACGGAGAAAAGTAATAGCATATTATGTAAAGCGTCTTAAAATCACCGGTATTGAAATAGCGACAACGAAAATAACATTATGTTGACAACCAATAAAACAGCCAGTATTTTTAGCCATTCCTGAAAAGTTGTGAAAACTGTTCTGTCAGGTTATGTAAAGAGCACGGCGTTCGATATTGTGTTCGATTACCAACTGAGTCTCGGTGAACAAAGAAAAATAAAATGTGTGGAAATTTCCATGAAGACAATTCAACCTGCTCTCGCTTCGTGAAATCCATTTTAAAAAAAGCGAGAGAAGCAACACACAATGTATGCACAACGATGGATGGATGGATGAACGTGTACTCTCCCACGGTACAAAAAAGGAAATTTTAATTAATCTAATAATCCTCATCCAAGGTTAAATTTAGAAAAATTAAAAAGGCTTATTGGACCAGATCCCATAATATTCTTTTTTTAATATTCTTTTGCACTAATTAAATAGTGCACTATTTTTCAAATCCATATGAGTGGAATTTACATCACATAATAAAAATAATTTCAATAAATATAATTTCAAATAAAACTTAAAACAAAAATGTTTATTCACTATGAAAATGTTTATTACTAATCAATCAATTATTTGCCACAAAATGACTTCACTTCAAACGCATGAATTTTAGTTAGTAGTACCTTACACTTAAAATATTTTGATGTTTTAGCAAGACAATTCAAATGTAAATTTTATTGTAAACTAAAAAAAGTTATTTAAATGTATATATAGGCCTCTCCATTAAAATTGAAATAAATAATCTATAACTCAAATCAAAATTTATTCAAAGCTATCCTAGATCAAAGTTACATTAAATACATTTATAAATAACTCCAAAAAATATTTTCCATCATAATATATAATTTTCACTTAACTTAATTGTTATCATTATATTTTGCACATTACATTATTATCAAAGCGTTAATTACATCACATAAAATGATTCTTCTTTGAATAATTTTAGGGTATATAATCATGTCGTTAAGTGATTTATTGCCCCCTCTTTACAGATTGTCCCAATACGAGATTACTTTTATTTTAACAGTGCTTAATGCGACAAATTTGCAGAAATTATTATATTATTTCCTCTCCGAAGTTGCCAGACACGTTTCTCATATTTGATTTTAGTTAACATTTCAAAGTCATTAATTAAATAAATTTAAGTAATAGTTGAATCGTATATAAAAAGGATTCGATAGAAAAGTTAAAAGTACAGCATTTAGTAATAAGTTATTTTTTATTAATATTAATAAACAGTGACTTTAACAGGGCTTTGGAGACCATTAAACGAATAAAAAAAAAACAATAAATAAAATCATGTGTTACCTTATTGAATAGAACGATGTAAACCTTAAGCATACAAAAATTATTTATAATGATTAAGGTATATAAATATTTTATTCACCAGAGATAAACACGATACACAGTGAAAATTTAATATTCACCTTCACGGTATAGACTTAAATTATACTATGCTTCACGGTATTCTTACCCAGCCAGTGTATACATTTGTAATATTAAATTTGCAACTTATAAACCCTCCATCTCCGTGCACAATTTTTGCTTTTTTATTATTAGACAAAGAGCGAAATAGATGGAAAATCGATGACCAAACATCTGGAGAGCACGGTGGGTGAAGTAGCATACACCATCCAAGTGAAAGTGGTTTTTTGACGCGTTACTTTTACAAGGTGGGGAATACCGTTAGTTTGAAAGAGTTTTCAATAAATAACCCAAAGAATAACTTCATTTATATGATGCAGTCATGCAGCAGTCAAAAGTATATTTTGTCCAACATGGTATTTGGCCCAGATACACCGTTTTCTCCAGACCCTAATCACCGACGTTTTGGCTAACAATTAACATAGTCCATCCATTTTTCGTATCCTGTAACCAGATACTTTAGCCACTCATTGGTACGGTGGGAACTCAATAGCTCCAAGCATATATTTGCTCTTCTCTGAAGCTGAAAGGCTGTTAGCTCATGTGATAGTCAAACGGAATATTTCCAATTCTTTCTCAAAGCTGGAAGTTGTTTTTCTATTGCAGTATAAGAGCATGAAACAACTTAATCTGGGATCGGTTTCAATAAGGCTTTTAAGTTGTTCTAAATCAATTGTAGGAGGTCGCTAGTTTTAAAGGACAAGTCGAATTCTCTTTTTTGAATGATTGAAACCAGCGGTTGATAACATTCTACATTATTAATTAATACCTAACATAACTTTAATAATTATAAAATATTTTGGTATGTTTATAGTTCTTATCGGTCTGTTCAATTTGACAACACAAATCGTAAGAGGGCATACATTCACCGATGGTTGTGTATATATTGCGTGATGATTCGAGAAAAATTCTTCCAAGTTTACTTCGAAATACTTCAATTTTTAATTTATTCTTAACTCGCCGATTACTCCATTTTAAACTGAACAGAAGTTAAAAAGCCGCACTCTCTATTTACCTTACAACAGATATTTTAGACGTTTCCATAATAGTCGAAAACCTAATAAAACGTCACACTCCTCTACCCTTCCATAATAGTCGTTTCACTTATTCTTTATATACGAAACGATCTATATCATTTTTGTAACTTCTAACAAATTAATAAGTCGACGTAAATATTTTTTAAGCTAACGTTAAAAAAAACTATTTATGTGCTTATAGTACTACATGTGTCTACACACACACACACACACATATATATTTATATATATATATATATATATATATATATATAAATATATACATTTAATACATCTTCCTGTCATGTAGCACGTACATAAGTAGTATACAGACATAGTGTTTCATGTGATTTTAAGTTTCTCTTTGCAAACTTTACAAAAATGTAATTTATGATTTCTGTAATAATTCGAATGCCTTGAATCATTAGCTTCAATTCAATGAGAGAAAGGTTGCTTTGGTCCATGTCTTAGATTAACAGGATAAACAAATTTATAGCTTTTGAATCAGAGCTTACGTAATAATTTTTACCATAGTTTTTCTACTTTGTACAATCGCTTCCTCTCTTTTAATTATATATTTTCTTTTATATAGACTTTTAAACCAGTGATGTTGATGTGGATGCTGATTATACTTTTTACTGATAATTTAATGAGATTGAAGATCTATTTATTCTTTTTATTTAATTTTACACCGTAAAAGTCTCTTCATTTGTGATATTTTTTTTCAAAAAAAACAAATTTCATTGTCTGTTCCATATCTTCAACTTCTCATTTTTAAATAAGTGCCAATAAGGAGTAAGAGAATTGGCCTAAATAGCAATGGAATGCATATAGAAAAATAAACACGAGAAGATATAGTGCTTCGAGAACTATCAATATTAAACATTTCTTCGAAATTGACTGTTTTCAATGCTTGATTGTATGAACACTCGAACTGTGGTTAAGAGTATTTTGTATGCATTAGCTTTTGTATATGTTCTTATTGGTATGTGTGTAATCACGTCTAAAATACGCAATGTATCTTCAAAAAATACAAGCAGTTGGCTTAAAACTAAAAATGACATATTGGTTATTTTTCATCTTGGTGTAGTTCCTGAGAAATAAATCTTAACTATTTTAAAATTTATTAACACATTTGTTCGTTATTGAATCATGTCAAACTGCCGAATGGACCTTTTTAAAAATCTTCATGTAAGAAGTACCTTATGATTCTTATTAATTAACACACAGTTTTGTTTTTAAACCCCATGAATTATGTAATTTCGGAGACATTGACTATAAATAGATTTTATTTCTTGCTTATTAACGCAACGAAGCTATATAAAAAAAATGAATAAATTTCGACTGCACGAAATATGTCAGGGGTTTCCCCTCACATATTTCCTTTCAATATTCCCAATAAAATGCATGACAATTGATACACTATAACGTTCAGTTTTGGAAATAGTACCTGTATAACAGTTTTGTAAGTGCTTTTCCTTCCGTTAATTCTGCTATTGCAAACGAATAGTTTAAAAAAAACAAGTGTCTGTATACTTAACAGCTTCTATTCGAAGTTTTTATTTCACTTGGTTTGTTATCTGCTACAAATGTAATCGGGATTTCACTCACTTGCCCCATATACTTATTTCCAGTGATAACATAGGATGATTATGGAGTCAGGATCTGATGACAGCGATGCAAGGTGGACAATTATCTCCATAACGATTAGTAGTAGATCTGTCGTGTTTGGACTCGTTTTTCTCATCTCAATAAATTCCTTACTTCTTGAAAGCGAGCGATTTTTAGGATATTTAAAATAAAAGCTTTTTTTGGAAAATGTGGGTGTGGGTTTATTTTACTTACTTATTGCAAATGAGAAATTTTTATGCGTCATGTTTATAAAGTGGAAGCAGTCTTCAACAAAAAAATATTAAGTTTAATTTAAATTTTAGCCAGGCAACATTAACCAATTATGTGCGAGTTTTATTATTACGTTACACCAGCTATATACTCATGAAATACATTATATTCAATGTACCGGTATCGTCAAAGAGTCAATGAAAAAAAAATAACTGAGAGGATTGATAACTCATTAATATATTCATAATATATAAGTCACCAGTTTGATATATCACGACATTTATTTCTTAAATTTTAGTAAGTCCATTTATCAGGGAATTATCTTTCAAAACAATGTTTTTTTTCATTAACACATTATCCGGCATTACTTTACACTATTCAAAATCAATCTCGTTGGTCTTGGTTGATAACCAAACCTCTGTGTTAAATATAGTAACGGAATGAAACACGTTTTTCGGCAATTTCTGTGTCTTAATTACATTCGTTAATGATTTTGTTTCAATTATATAAAATATGACATTATACAATTTTAAACTTATTGATTAATGAATGGTCATAAACGATTATTTAATTTCTTATAAACAAAAATATTTAAATGTGCATATAATTTATTGAGCTTTTTATGTTAGTTTTCGTCCGTCTACTTTGTTTATAGTCAGGAACGTGTAGGGTATATACATTCGTTCACCTAGCCGTTTGGCTATTTGTCTCTCTTCAAATATTCTGAAATCTTAGACAAAATACTTTAATTATAATGAAATTTACGAATGGCATGTATGAATTCTATAAAAACCTAAAAGGAAAAAATGTCAAGCATATTTTATTGTCTTAAATGACATAAAAATATTTTTTATCTGAGCAACTGAAGAAGTTTGTTCCTTATGCGTTAATGGATATATTTTGTAAATAAAAAACAACTATAAGAAGACTGGAAAAAGACAGCCATATTATGTAATGTCATATGGAATAATCTCTCCGCATTCAAATTCGTTATATAAAAGAATTAAATACAGCAGCTCTTCATCGTGTTCTATACGAGATTTCGTAAATACACTAAATTTTAGCAAATTTCTTCACAGATAATTTTACTACTTAAACGGTTATAATTAGAAGGAATATTTATAATGATGCATAATCAGTGACGGAAAAAGTAATTGCCGCGATTTTATTGAAAAAAATATTTTGAAATATTGGAAAATAATAATATATTTATATAACATTAAGAAGAGCAATAAGCATTTGTATATTTCAATGATAGGGCCCTCAAATATTACTAATTAGGACAATGAATAATTCTCAATATTTTCACTGTCACCCTGTTTTTGCAGCTAAAGCCGCTGCAAATTTTTATTTCTTTCCGTAAATTAGGTTTTTTTTCAAGAGGGATGGTTAAAGCTTGATGATTCACAGAGCTTTAACCATCCCTCTAGAAAAACCTAATTTACGAAGAGAAATAGAAACTATAAAACAAATCGCAGTAAATAATAATTATAACCCATCAATTGCCACAAAACTATACCATAAAAAATTAAGAAAAATACTAATACAAGAAATATACCCGGTCGTGCCAAATAATAATAATATTTTCTATAAATCTATCCCATACATAGGTAATGAATCACTCAAATTAGGAAAACTCGTAACTAATAATAAAAATATAAATACTACAACATGTGCTTATAGTACTTTAAATAACTTGGGTAAAAACCCTGTAATTAAAAAATATTAATGAAAAGGAAAAATAGATAAACATAAAAAGAGTAGGATCTATAAACTTAAATGTAACGACTGTAATAGTGTATACATAGATCAAACAGGAAGAGATTTTACTACAAGATATAAAGAACACATTGCCAGCTGGTGAAATAACAATCCAGGCACATCTCACTTTGCTAAACATCTCATTGAAAATAACCATCACCCCCATACTGATAATGCCCCTTAAATATTACAAATAAATACAAAAGGCAATAAACTTAATATCCTAGAAACATTAGAAATAAACAGACATAAAAAAGACACCAAGGTTAATATATTAAATGAACAACTAAATATAATATCATCACCCATTCTTAATATCTTCTAGACATAATATAATTAGAAAACATTGATTCTACAGTACTCTTCAAATTGTTTCAGCCCAAATACACATATAAATATAAGAATATAAAAAAAATTGAAAGAAATAAATAAATAAGTACAAAAAATTTTAAAAAAATATATATATACATATATGTTAGTTTTATATATATGTTAGTCCGGTTTTATTTATTCATATTTATATATATATATATATATATATGAATAAATAAAACCGGAGATGTGTTGAATTAGTGATATAACGCTGTTCTAACTTCCAGATACCCTTGCTTTTGTATAAATATATTAATGAGAATAACTTCCAATTAATTATATTACATTAAATGCTGTTGGATGTTGCTAAGAGTTAATCTTTGCTAACAGCCCACCTGAAGATGTTGTAATACAACGAAACCTCGGTCGTGGTAAATAACTTAAAGAAAGTAGAAATAATACTACATCACGTAGTTTCATTTAATTGTGAATAATGAATTTCTGCAAAATTAACGCCAAATATATTCAATGTTTTTGTTAATATCGTAACAAAAAATATGTTCGTAGGTTATAGATTATACTACCATATTTTTATAGATAAAATAAAAAATTAGTATTTTCTAGCAATACGACAGACAACGTTAAGCACGAAGCTGTCATCGACATGAATATTATCGACCACCATACAAGAAAGTACAAATGGAAATACAAATTCGTTTAGTTTTATCCATATTTGAAATTAAAAATACAAGCAATAACAAATCCCGTCAAGTAGTGTAGAAATCGCAATAAGACGGTTTCGCACATCCTTATTTATATATGAAAATTTCAGGGTTCATTTCAGTAGTCCTAATAAAACGTTTAAAAATATTAATATCATTATAGCGTATATTCTACCATATCTACTATACTTTTCACAAGTTAAAAGTATCATCAATTTCTCAAAAATACTTTGCTTTGACTGCTCGCAACCTTTTGCTATTATATCTCGACTCATTTTTGCAAAAGAAATGTTAGAGCTGTATTACAACTTTATACCTAACAGCATTTTTGATATAGACCTGATATTAAAATTGATTTTAAAATAATAATTACGATGATTCAATAAACACAGATTTGTCTTTTATTTAAAAAGCTATTTTAATCTATATCCCATGTGAAAATTTAGAGAAAAAAATCTCCCTTTTACTTACGGATACGGAAACACTCTCAAAATATAATTTTATGTCATCTTTAATATTATGTCTGGCTTGAACCTAGGAAATACATGTGATGTATAAATGTCAAGTTAATATTTTATTTAGACTGACAAAGAGTTTTACGGCAAGACTAGGTTTCCGTTTAAACCCTTTGGATACGAAACTTATCCAAAGAGTCTAAATAAAAAAAATATGTATTTGTTAAATAGACTTTGTGCATATAGACAATTTTCCCATCTCGATGAATAGATTATGTCGTATTTCAGGTTTCAAGTTGTTCAAAATTTCGCCTTGGGATTGCACACAAGAGAGAGCGCTAGAGTCTCATACATAGTAATAATTAGGTAGTATCTAATATACAAGTATAAGGGCGTTATTAAGTTTATCAAAATATCATTTATTTTAATAATTGTAGAATCCCAAAGAAACTACTCGGAAATCTCTGTCACGGTATGTAAAGAGCGTAGCATTCAACCTTTATCATAGATAGTGACTAAATTTTGACGGGTAAATACTGAAAAAACATTGAATTTCTTATGAAAGAACTTGAAGTGCCCTTGCGTTATAAATTCCGTTTAGAACAATAAGAAAACGATGCATAACAATGATTGTGTTGTACTCTCTTATAATACAGCCAAACATCGATGTTAAAGATTAAAAGAAGAAAATGTTTATCTTTATGCTAATCCTCATCCAAGGCAATTTCCGGTATTAAATTTATAATTTATTAAATTTTAAATTTAGAATTAAAAAACCTAATTAAAACCCGAGCAAAGTTCGCTTTACCTGTCAGATCTACTTTCACCCTCTCGTACTGAAATAGAAAACAACTTCATATTTTTGACAAAGGTGTCGAAATATTCTGTTTGGCTACAACATGAACTAATGTTGAAGAATTGGAATAATGGGTTGATTGGGTACCAACCTAATTTTCAATACATAAATACGTTTGACAAATATCAGATAATTATGAAGTTCTTGCAATCATTATATGCGTTTATTTAAATAAAATTTTAAGTAGATTATGCTGAATGAATTATTAGTTTTATTAAAGTAATAATAAAAGAAAGGACCCAAGACTAATGCAGCTCCAATAGTTGTGTAGCTCAGAGTGATGTTATTTACTACAGTAAACTACACACCTCCTTCCTAAGAAATTATAGATTAGATTAATTTATTAAAAAATCAATTCATTTATTAAAATGTGCGAGCTTTAATGAGTCTCAGAGTCGTATTTTGTAACTGATTTGTTAATGCATTAAAACTCTAATTAAAAACCTTAAACTGACAGCTCACCGTTAAACGATAAAACCTAAAATTTTCTTAAAGGGATGAAAAATTTGTCAGCCAATAACTCTGTGTTTAGAAAACAGATATTGAGAGGATTTCTGATAGTTAATAACCAATGAAATTATAAAATTAACTCAATAAGAATTTAAATTTGGCATATTTAAAAACGCTTTAATTGCAAAGTTTCTCTTGAACATAATATATCCTGAACCAACTTTTAGACATAAAATCATTCATCAGTCATAGCATAAGCTTCCTTTTAAAATATGAATCGAGATGTAAACATTTATAATCTAAAAAATATTTCGTTTCAATTTCCTTAAAAAAAAACTTTGCCCTAATCAGAAATAATCATTCAAATTTACAAATTACTAATGTGATATTTACGAACAGAATATAATAGCTTACATCAACGTATAAAATGCCAATAATTCATTGATTTTGAAGTTAAAGTTTATTATACAAATATGCACTTTATGTGTAGTAGGAAGTACCAGTATAAAGATAAAAATTAGTAGAATGTTAAGAAATTAATCAAAGTATTTTATGAAGTGAAAATAATAGACGCACAGTCTGTTCTTGGAAGTCAAGTATGTATACTAAGTACATAGTAGATATGACGGACACAGTAATTTCGAAGTAATTTTAAAATAGTTAATTGCGAAGTACGCATTAACTATTTTAAAATTAAAAGCTTAAAAGTACAATATTGGTTGTCAAAGGTTTTTTTTATTTACTTATATCTTAATCCATATTTAAATAACGGTTATTAAACCTATGAGTTTTATAACCAAATTATTATTTCAATATTATTATTTTTAATGCAATTTTATAATCCCTATAATATTAACTAGTCATTCTAAGACATCAAAACTTATATTCCTTACCAATTTTGAAAGCTGCTGAATGCCATTAAAATACTACTCACTGTTTGCAGCACCATTCGCTATGAACAACTACTTTTTTTTAAATAATAAAAAACATTTAAAAATATTTATTTCTAAGTACGATATTTCGAGTAAGTGGGAACTGTCATTGGCAAAAATATAAAAAATTTTAATTTAAAAACAGACATTGGAAACTATTTTTAATACGTTTCATTAGAGGAAATACTAACTGGCCCCGCGATTTTGTTCGCGTGGACTTCAGCAAAACTAAAACAGTTTCGTTAGATTTTTTTGTAATGATAAGTTAGCACATATTTGTCTATCTACATGTACTCAGTTTATAACAAAATAGAAAGCAGAAGTGACACCCGTACTGTACCTCATTTTATTAGCATAACAATTAATGAAGATATAAGCATAGATTCAGGGATAAAAGCATAATTTCCTGGAGTTGCTAACATGCGACAGAGCCACCTAAAACTGACCGTGCAAAAAATAGTTTGTACTAAGATCTACAACCGCAACAACGTCTGGCCCTGGGCTTTGTTAATTGTCATAGCGTAACAGAGGATCACTGGAAACTTAACTCGTTTAAAATTAAACGAAAAATTGTTAGGAATAAAAGGGATCCGGAGTATAAAAACATTTATCACCTGCACCACATCCCGTTAAAATCTCTGCTTCTATCATATTTCATTGTAAATTGGTCACTTTTAACCTGATACCATTACACAGTTTGGACGGGCTTAAATTTCTAAGTAGCTTTATAGGTACGCCGACTTTTAAATTTATCTTATAAGCTGACAATCCAGGAGTGCTAAGGGAATTTAGTTCTAAAAATTCAGCTAAAAAGGTAGCAGATTCTTATTGATCCATAACTTGGTTAATAGAGATGTACTCTACATTAGTTCTCGGAATAAATCTGAAAATTTCAGCATTTATTACCGTCACCTGATCGTTACGTGGGGTCAAAATAACTCTTTCACGAGGTCAAGAGTTTTCATAGCTTGCTAATTGCATTGGGTCTCCATACACAGATGATATCAGGGATCGCATCGATGAAACTGCACTGATTTTCATGTAAGACATATTTTTCTTGTTTCTGTGGATACATAACCGTTACCTATCTGAAGTATCAAATTAAAATCTTCAATTCACGCTCACATATTTATCGTTAAATGCATAAGGACTATGAAGTCCCACAGACTAGAACTCTTAAGACAGGGTCTAATTTCATCAGCCCTTTTTCCACTTAGTATAACAGGCAGAGTCTGCTGAAAATCAACACAAAATAATACTGTAATACGACCCATGGGTTGGTGGTTTTGCCTGATATCATGTAATGTCCGGTCTGCTGCTTCTACCGCTCTCCTATTTTCATTAGCTATAGTGCATTCATCCCATATAATAAGACTACAATCACGTAGAACCTTTGCTTTGTCACTATTTCTTGAAATATTGCAAATAGGGTTCTCGGTGCAGTCTAACTCGATTGGGATCTTAAACATAGTGTAGGCTGTTTTTCCTCCTGGCAATATGGTAACTACTACACCTGATGAGGCGTCAGCAAGAGCAGTTTAACTTTGGCTTCGAATCTTTGTCAAAATAACTTTGATGAGAAAATTATTTCCCGCTCCACCGGGTTATAAGCAGCATTTCTTCCAAATCATTATCTACGCTGTGACAAACACGATCGAATTTTAAACGTTGTTCTTCAGTTAGTCTCGAGGCACCAGTTTGTAAAGTTTCGGCCAATTACACTGGATCATAATTTATTTTAGTCGTGTAATCTCTGTTGATGCATTCAACTTCAAATGATAGCTCTAGCATACCACATTGACAAATAGGGTTACCTGGAACAGACGTAACTATATACTGAATAGCCAGCAAACAACGATTCAAATGACTTTCATATACCTTTGCAATAATTGCATTGTTATTAGTTATTTGTGCGCGCCTGAAAAATTCTTCCGCTAATTTATCTTGGTACTTATACCACAACTGTACGGGATCTGAAAGTATACAAAACACCAGCATAACCACAAATGACGCAATCGATGTGGACTTTCACTTATATATGCTTCGTACAAAGAATTATCCCAATGTTGATCACCTTCTAGTAAATGACGTGCCCGGCAAGCTCCTTGGCAAGTAGAACGCACAATATCGTCAACCCTTCGAAGCTCAACAAAAGAAGTAGATCCTCAAATAGTGTGCAAGATTAGGCGCAAGTAAAAGCATTCTGAGTGATTTGGATGGATGATATAAACTCTTCCAATAACGTGTTCATTAAAAATACCCCCTTCACCTTTCTCAGCTGTTCCACGTCTTTTGTGATTAAAAATTTTCGTTGTGTTGTGTGTTTTAACAAATTCATCTCTTTCATAAACTTGAAAGATCGCAAGCAGGTTGGTTCGTTATGTTTTCTAAACGCTCCTTCACATTATCAGGGTTGAAGTACACCCTTTGCCCACCTTCAAGATAAAATTCTAAAGCTTAAACTGCACCAAACTGCCTCAGAAGTGCTAATATATCGGCCAGATTGAAACCTTACATCATTATTACTATTATTTGTAAATTCAACCGTGGCTTGATTACTTCCCTTGTTGACACAAAATAATACTCTATATGTATTTTATAGATCACTTCCCTCGTTGACACAAAATAATACTGTATATGCATTTATATATGTATTTTATAGATTCAACGTTATTGCATATTTCAAGGTTGATATGAGCTTGAAATGTTTTGGAAAATACGGGCTAATCATCTATTATCCAAAATAATCTCTTGGCCACGTAACCAAATTTTAGCCATGAAGTCACCATTTTGAGGTGATTTTCGACGGTACAGCGGATACCCTTTTTTCCCCGATATCATTTGGTGTGAAAGCACTCGGGAATATTTTTTAGAGCAACTGCCTTCTTGCATACAGGATTAGTTCCTATTCAGAGGGTTGCATGGTCCGCGAACCATGTGAGTCTACGACCTCATATAACGTGGGATCTTGGCTCCAACACAGCCTTTATTATTTTGTCGACATTATCAGGCCTAATTTTTTCTTCCAACCATGGTAGTATATGGGCATGCGTCAAGCCCCGTTTTTGCCACTCAACGCTGTACGTAAAACAAAGAGATGAACCGAAAACTTTTTTTTAGTGACCAGGTCAATCAATCATTTATTGTATCATGCCTATCATAAGTCATCGTCAATCAATTATTGTATCATGCCTATCATAAGATGACTGGCTGGGAAGAAGTACTTGTGAAATTTCAGTCCACTTTGAATTAGTTGTAAATATTTTAAAAAGTCAAGTCGACCGAACTTTCGTACATAACAGAAAGCATCTTGCGTACGTTCATGCATATAACGTAGACATCCTTTAAAACTTAACGGTAAAATAACTAATAAAATAAATATTAACGGAGTTTACCGCGGTTTTGAAGCTTCTCCCATACGGATTTACCTGATGTAAGTTATTAGTGATATAAGTTTAACACAGGATTTTCATAAAACACTATTTTTTTCTAATAAATAATGTATTTACAAACACATTATAAATAAAAACTTCTATCAACTTAATAACGCCCTACTTATTATAGCTACTCTTATGTATGGATGAAGTAATTGTTATAAACACAGGATTTTAGTCAAACATAAAAAACAACAAAAGTTACATGCAAAGTTTTTTTCTACGTATAATAATCTAAGTTATCAAATAAGTATATTTACAGATATACGTACAGAAAAGTCTTCACAAATTTTATAAAATTATTTTATTTATTTATTTTTAAACTACTAAATACTGCGGTATTTAGTAGTTTCAAATTATGAACGATTAATTTGAAATAGATAATTCAAGAGATTGGCCAGTTTATATAAAATTAATACTAACACGTAAAATTATTCACAATAAAGTTATCAACAGAAAAATAACGTATTCAACTAGTTGAAGTTAATTATTAACAGTGCTAAAAGTGAATTACTTTGAGAAAACCTATAAGAAACGAAGCAATACGTGCAAAAATATTTTTTTTACAAATACGCAATAAAAATTTTAAAAAAACTATAACGCCCAGCTTATAACTTCTCATAAGTAATACTGTAGTTAGTTATTTTAAACAGAAGATTTTAATCAAACATAATAAAAGAATCGAAAATTATACGTAATTTTTTTTCTAACATATGGGTGAGAGGCCAGGTGCGTCTAACTAACTCGCGAGAACCAGTAAACAGATCCTTATTTAATATGGGCGGTCATATTGATGAGAGTTCAATTTAAATTAGGCGTGTCTATATCTAGTGCATTATTTTTTAACTTTATGTACACATAAACTTCCAAACATAGTTTTACAAACTACAGTTAACAAAAGTTTCAGCCAAATCGTCCGAAGCGCGTTTATTTCAATATATTTCAATAAATAATGTTTATTTCAATAAATAATGCGTATTATTTCAATTAACATAACTTTTTTGTGTATACAGATTGCAATGAAACGATCACTAAATGTTACGGGAAGCGTGCCACAAAATATTAATAAACCACAATTCCACAATTCAAATCGGTTAAGCCGTTTATGAGATTAAAGTGTACAACTAATCAATTTTATTACGGTTGGTTTGCATCTATTAGAACAAGAGAATATTAAGAGAACAAATAAATTTCTTCATTTACATAATAAATAATGACCTTAGCAGTACACATAATAATGTTAAAACCGACTAAATAAATCAAAGTAGTGCAAAATTAAAAAATTACATATTGTTAATCTTATAAGCAATGTACCTACATGTTTTATTTATGATTATTAGAGATTTCTAACTTACATTTTTAAAAATTGTTCCGCCGATATTGCCAGTATATTAACAAAATTATATTATTATATTAACAAAATTATATTTTACTTAAAGCAAGTTCCCCATTGGAATTATGAAAACTCATTATGCTTAATACATAAGCGCCAACAACTATATTAACGTCAAACCCCTTGAAATGTTAAATACGGTTCAAAGCACGTACCACTCCAATAAAGTTCAAAGCACGAACACGATAAATTGATAATCGAGACTTATATTGACTTACAATTGACAGAAGAAATTGAATTATTTCTTAATTTAACAAAAGGTTTGTGTCATAGTAGTGCTAGGGGTTGTATTGCTTAAAGTCCGTGTATCAGCACTAGCTCTTTGCATCATAGGGTGGAATTAAAAAAAGTAAAACATATGGTAATTAGATATAAATATTAAAACATGTAAGACCGAACTACTGGTCCTCACATGCCTTTTGTTTGTAGTGCGTAGTGTGCGACATCTTGTCATTTATTGACTTGCTTTATCATTAATTCCCATAAGATTAAACCAGCTTTTATTTTGTGAAATAATGAAATTATATCTTGTACTTGGAAAAGTTTAAAAAAGTTATGATATATATTTAGCTTGTACAGAATATGACATATGTTCTTTTATCTTCACTATTTATTTTGTCCCTAATACGAACAACTTCGATTTCCTCGAGTTACGGAGACATAAAAGGTTATTTCTTTCTTTTCAATCTATTCCGCGGTAAATATTTTTATTATTTCACACAACCATCTATGCTCCTTATAAATTTATGATGCTTCAGCAACTTAAATTTTTTCATATTCTTACGAAAACAGATGTCTGTCATTTACTCTACTATGGCATGGACGTTGCAAAATGTATCCTTATCAGAATATTTAGATATTTATTTTTAGGTGTGTATTTAAATTGAACTGTACTTTTGATCCTTCCAATTCCACCTAATTCTTGCCGTTAAATTGACTTTGTTGATACAGTAAATGATAGTTTGTTATGCAATTTTCACTGACCTCTTAATGCATTTCGTTTCACAAAATATATAATTTTGGCCAAGTAATCCTAATAAAGTGCACAGTAATATGTTCCAGTGTTATGACACACACCCACACACACACACACACACACACACGCACACACACACACACACATATATATATATATATATATATATATATAAACTATCTCTAACAATACTCCAAAATATGTCTACGAACAGCCATATGTTTAATGCTTTCTATTATTTAAAGATTTTACTTTTACAAGCACTGAAACCATTCCGTTCCATTCACGAGCCTAACTTCATGCATACGAAAGGTTATATCTACGGACACCCACTGTATGCAGCAAGTTCTCCGCACACGAGAGGGACAAAATTTAGCTTTTCATCCTTCAATGTGGGGCTGCCCTTTCCTTGGTGCCTCGTGAATACTTCATCCCGCTTTTGTGCTTCGGCATTATAATCGATATGAAAATAAAGTAGCCCTCGCTAAACATAATTATATCCCTCTTCATTCCACGTTGTTTGTTCGGTCCCCCGGCCTATTCATATTCCCCGCTCGCCCTGAGAATTAGTCTTTGTTTACTATCCGTATTTTGGACAAAGGTTACGGTTGCTAGAAATTGGTTAATGAGTCGTTGAGGAAGTAATATTTGGCTGTTATTTCCGGTTAAGTAAGGTTGGGTCGAGACTCAGCCGAGGACAAAAATTGTTATATGAACATGGAATAGGCTACATCCATAAAATTTCGGTCCCTCGTTTATAAAGTCTTTGTGCCGTACTAAATATATTAAGAGTGACATTTTCTTGCGGTTAAGTTCGATACAAAAGTTTTGTTTCCTCGCGAGGATTACAATATAGAATTCGCAATGAAAAATATAATTTTTTATGAGTAAAATTTAGAAGTGTCGAAGAAATTATGAAGTGTTTCTTTAGAAGTTATGAATTCTAAAGATAGAAAGCACTAACTATAAAAGGTATTGGATTTCTTGACATTTCATTCTTAAATCGTAATCTTGTTTTAAGTGTTATATATAGATATGTACCTATAGTATTCATTATGATAAATATGGTCTAATTTGGTTTATAAAACTTTGACAAATAAATATATAACATGAAATGATTTCAAAGCGATTATCTATTAGTAAATATATCATTACATATTCCAATATATATCAATGAAGATATTTAAGATTATCCTATTGTATACCCTTGCAAATATTACATGCGAGTCTGGCTCGCGCATGGAGAGTACTGGTTTGAACTTTACTGTACATGGTTTGAAGTGATATTACTTTATGTATCATAATTCATAATTAATATCGACTTCCCAGAACAATTAAATTTAAGTAAAACCTGGCATAATTAAGTATAGATTATCATGAATATCCTAAAAACTATGAGATTTAGAATCATCGTTTTCCTCTAATGGTTCGGCAGGTTTCTAAAACCCAATTTTTCATAAATCAAGGTTTAATCATTTCGAAAATAATGGGCCCCCCCCCCCCATTATTTTCGAAATGCAATATTTTAATTTTGAATATTCCTTTCACTTATTTTTCAGTAAAGTTCTGAAAATGTACTATCCGAAATGATATTATTGAGACCCTTGAAACTAGTCCTTTACAAGAGCCCTTAATTTTTTTTGAGTACTCACTGAAACTAAAATTTCTATAAAAGTATTTTTAAACCTTTGTTAAATCCCAAGGTGATATCATATAGTAGATCAATAGTTTGGTAATGATTCCATCTTTCCTGTTAAAATGAAAATCCTAAAAATTATAATAATTATTATTAATACTGAAATAAAATATAATGAGGTTCACATTTTTTTTTATTTTTTTATAATTTCTCAATAAAATCTTACTAAAATTACATTTTAGTGTCAATCCATTTAACAAGTTATACAGAACAAAAAAACTCTTTACTGTAAAAAAATTCTCTTTATAAGTTTGGTTTTTTTAAACATAGATATGTTTAAAACAAAACAATCTAAACCACTTTTTCGAATCTAAAGCATAATTCAGAAAATTTAGAAATACATTAGTAAAAGAAAAAAAAATTGAAAATGAATTACATGTCTGTGTGAATTACATACTGTTTGGATATCTGGGAAAAAAATTGTGACTAATAATTTTTTATAGTTTGAATAAATACCTCCCAAACTTCTTTAATATCAACTGCAAGAGAAAACATAACCTTACAAAACTACTTAAATTGATGTTCTTTCGTCACTCACTCGCTGACGGATCATCAAAATACTCAAGGCACATCCAGAACAGCTAGAATCTTGAAATTTGACACGCATGAAGCACGCATTACATTGAGACGTTGAAATACCAACGAGCGAAAAACTTTGAAATCTAGAAATTAGTGGCTAAAAACAGAGGCAAAATTTATCAGACCGTTTCTGTAAGTTACATATGTGTTTAGTAAGTTCAATGTTCTCCTTATGTATAAGAAAACCTGCAATTCTAGAAAATATTAAACAAATAAACCAGATTTACTCAGGGTAATACCTTCCTTCAGTGTCCATAACGTAATCCACATTACAAGCCTGGGGTCATATTTATGGCATGCTATCATTTGTTACGTGTACAGAAGTACTGCTTTCAGTTAAAGTAATATTAGACATTATACAGTGTGTATCAGTCGTAAGGAAACGCTTCAGGCTTACAATTATGCCGAACGCAATCAAAATTATCTAAAAATGTTATCAACAATCAATAGAGGTGATTAAGGGCAATGAAAAAATCAAAGTTAGTGAATGTGTAATATAATCAAATATTAAGAAGAAGATCCCATACAACAATTTTAGTAAGTGTTTTCGATTACATTATAAAAGACCTTTTTGGTAATAACTTACACGAGACATAAGACAAATGGATATTAAATTATAATGATTAGTCATGAAGCTG
Organism: Druceiella hillmani; assembly: GCA_039881145.1. Taxonomy (NCBI): domain Eukaryota; kingdom Metazoa; phylum Arthropoda; class Insecta; order Lepidoptera; family Hepialidae; genus Druceiella; species Druceiella hillmani. The sequence continues at coordinate 27,938,147 of JAYKKI010000012.1, forward strand.
TGGTATGGAGCCATAAAACAAACCGATTTAACAGATTACTACATTCCGCAGTCACATCACATTTTTAGAGATTCACAGTGAAACAAGGAACGCTTACATTTCCTTTTAGTAAGTCTGTCTGTCTCTCACATACTCACAATCTCTGCAATTATGTTCTATGTAATTAAAATGTTGCAAGTATTTGCTTGAAGATCTGAGTCTCATATAGGAAAAAGTTTATAAAAAAAATTTATTAAATGTCGAACAATTAGATTTCGGGTAAAAATTATTATATATTATGGAGTCATTGAATAACTCTTTTAAAGTTAAATTAAAGTTTTGAAACCATTTTTCATTTTTAAGTCCTATTTTTAGCATATTCAGCTTCAGTGAGATATATGATGTATACTCCTGTGTGCTACCGAACCCTACCACTTATCCCCTATATTTTCTTAACCATGGGTTTCAAAAATCTGAAAAAATCAAGTTTCTAGCATGTGATTAAAACTGCCAAATAAAATTATTTCGTTCAACTCTTCTCAACCGACTATGGAACACTAATTTTGTGTGCTTTTTCAAAAACACACTATTCCGTTTTTTTATGTGAATACGTATTTAAAATCGATGCCAAATGAGGGAAGCAGTCGGGTCCAAATGTCGCATCCAAGTGAGTGGCAGTTTCTATCGACGTAATTTCAAACTGAAATAACTCAAATAAAATAACTAGAGTACAACCGCCCTTGATCTCATTTTAAATGGAAAGTTTAGAATTTTGTCTTCTTATCCCGAGCCAAGTGAATCGCCGATTTTGGTCTTGACGAGTGCGATTGGTGTGTGTAAATATTAATTATTCGATGTAGAAAAGTATGTATTTCTTTAGAGCAGAGAATATGTATTATAAATTATCCTGAGCTTTACCTAAAATTAAAGTAAATCCCAAATATGAGACTGTGAATTTCAAAAAGTGTCCATTTAGTTACTTAAAATTGACGTTTCCTTTTTCTTCATTTAAACTTATTCTGAAATAATAACTCAATCTTATTCTATATATTTATATAATTCCCCACCAAAATGGACACAGAGGATGTCGCACCATATTGAATCAGTCATAAAACAAGCATTTAAATTTATAATCATACTTATTTTCTAATGACTATCACTTTTCCGTGCATTCATTACGCTTTATATTATAATTCCACAGAATCCTGTTAAAAAGTTTGTGAACATCCATCAGAGTCTATTTCCGTTTATGACTTTGTTTATACCATCAAATAATAAATACCTCAATAATTATTCAATCTACGTACATATACGTCGATATGCATGGATCACATACTATTTATATAATCAAAATTCTATCAAAATGAAATAAATTACATAAAGCTATAATGTCATTTACTTATTCTAGCTTTACATTCGTTTAAGTTATTTCAACAGTTTCGTGGAATGGTGATGAAATCGAAATTCAATTTCAATCTTGGTTCATTGACATTTTGACTACAATTTTATTAGTTATTGGATTCAATCAAAATTGAATTGATTGCTTGTCATTTATTTACCTTAGCAACAGCAATATAAGGTCGAGTTTGCTCAAAAAACCTTCAGGAGTCTGTTGTTTATCACTCGTATCAATCAAACACTGTAATTAATAAACAAGAAATCAAGATCGGGCCTACACAAAAAATCTGACAATCTGAATCTCCTTTCGTATTATTTAAATTTAAAATTAAAACCTGGCCCACTTTTGTTACGTTAGTCAGAAATGTTTGCGATCTACACAATATTAATAATGAACAATATTATTTATAATATGAAGATCAAAAGAAAAATAAAACTATTTCAATAAATTAATTTTGCGTTTCCACACATAACAATAATAAAGTTACTGAAAAGTTTTATGGTTTAATAAATACATTATATATTTTTCCGAAGAAAAAATGCAACTACCATAATAAAAATTTAAAACCTTATAGCATGGATCTAGATTTTGTGGAAAATCTTTATAAAAGTATCATACCAGAAAGGTAAGAACCGAAAGAAATCACTTGACTAAGATAACAATGCTTTAAATTACCGATTTAAACCGAAATGTACGGTTGGGAAAAAACTTAATAAAAGAACACCGCAATAGAGTTGTAGCTGTGGTTAGTCGACAATTAATACACAATACGAGAAAAAATAAACTAATTATTATACTACGTTGATTTCATAATTACGACGAAGCATAACTTATTGTAAGTAAACCTTTTGTGAAAAATCGCTTTTTAGTTCAATGTAACATCCGTTCACTTTAGTTGTCACTCAAACAAAACACTGAAAAAAACCAAATAAATAAGAAAATAAAATTAAAAATAAAAATATTGTAATATTGTCGATATTATTTCCAGGTCGTTCAAAATATAAATCAATTTAAATTCACTGGAAATACATGTGTTACCCTAAAGAAAATAAACTTATAAATCAGTTAATTAGCAATTATATCCAGTCAAAATGTCAAAACGTGAAAATAAATTTTATAACTGTTTATCTTTATTCAAAATATTACATGATTTTGTCTAGATTGAAGACCAATGGTAGTTTTCCTTACAAGGACAATCTAACTATCCTATAATAATAATCAAATACACGAAGAAAGAATAATATTACGATATTATTAAAAATGTCCAACCAAATTATCAATTCGATACTCTATTATACTTTTCATTCACATTTCCGACATATAAATGAGAGCACAATTTTGTTCTAATATAGAGATATATGGAATAAATAGATGGTTAGTTGTAGACACCAGAAATATACAAGAGATAAGTGAAAAGATGGAATAAAATATGAAATTCGTAATACGTATACAGGTCATAATATTTTCAAATTAGTGCATACGGTAGACAAAAACAAAAATGAATGAAATTAATCGTAAATTTATAATTTTACTATGGATAATGCAGAATAAATGAACTCAAATTATATGAAAAAAAGCTATGTAAAATAGCTAGAAACTGAAATTACCCATAAATAGGTAATTTTGCTATACATACCCCAGAATAAATAAAGCCAAAGTCAATAAACGCATACAGGTCTCGTCTTCTCCAGAAGTGTATTTTCTCATAGTAAATAAAGTTTATTAAATAGAATATTAAAGTCTCACGTGAACCAAACTACAGACTCTTCGTAATATCCAAGACGTTATAAAAATGGATTCGTCAATAAGAAATGGTCTGCCACTGTGCACGTACAAACGTGAGAGAAATTATTATATTTGTATATTTATCCATCTACTTCAGCTTATAAACTACCCTCTACAACCGGATTAAATAAGAATAACCGTTTGTCATATCTAACAGTTACTACAAACTTTCTTGCTTCTCCCATTGACATAAAGGTTTTCGCACTCCCTGTTATTAAAGTTAATAACATCAATCTCTTTCAACCTCATATCTCGTCGCTGATATTCGACCAGTTTACTTTGTGCGTCTTTCAAACTTTTTACGCCTGCCATTCCGGCAAGTAACTATATGTATCTGTATATCCTAAGGTATAAACCGTTCCTGATATATCTAAGTATTAACATTGTTTCTAAGTATTAACACCATTTAAAGATCGGAAACTATGTTGATTTTTAAAAAGAAAGTACTGATGGATTATTGTTCTACTACATGTATATATTGAGCGTTCATTTTTACCCTATTCAAGACTCTTTTATCTTTTCTTTTGTATAATTCATGATTTTGTAATATATTAAGGCCAGTCGATTTTATATTACGCGTTCACAATTTTGCCTATTTCGATTTCTCTTTTTAAGTCTATTACCGTTTACAATAATTTTTCACAACTTGTAATTGTCAGTAACTGCATGTCTTACGAAAAAATCAGGAGGAAAACATTAGAAAACCATATTAGGGAATAAGCAAGTTATAAGCTTCTAAATTTAAAAGTATAGAGAAAATGAATCTCTCCACCTCATTCACACTCATGAGCATTAATAGAATGTCATTACAATTCAGCATAGCCGCCCTTATCTAAACATTAAGTTAAACCTCTATATCTAATTAAATTTTGAGATTTATCTACATTTCTCATTACCACTTCTCGTTACCTCGTAACTTGAAATTATGTTTACGAAATAAAAAAATTCAAATGCCCTGTTAATAGCTTCTTCAATATTTACATTATCTAAACACCTTTTTAATTTACCCGGTCACAAGTCTTGTCCGTGTTTGTTGCTTTTGTCCAACGCTTTTTAAATGCATTTCTTTTTAATATTATTTTCATTTCATTAATTAACTTCTCCTCTCCTTCTTTTATAAGTATTAATATTGCTAACCCACTGTACTTTGTTACAGACTTCCTAATACAATATTTCACACGAATATTTTTCAAGTCATTTATAACTATATCAGTCATCAAATTTCATTTTTGATTGTCTATTAAAAATGAAATCAGTGTCGTTTTAAGCATTGACTTAAATTCTATGAACTTGTTTTTATGTAAATAACTAATGTAAAAATACAATTAATGCAATTACAATTGTAGACCTAAAAGGTTTATTGCCTATTATCGATGTGCATCATATTTTGTTAACAGTACAGTCGCGATCACTGTATACGTGACCGACGCAGTTTAATTTACTGCCATTCAATTACTTGCACTAGCGGTTTTAAGCATGGCAAAAATGCTTAATGAGTAGATAATTTTAACAATACAAATATTTTTATGTACGTACGTAAAATAGAAACACGTGTAAGTCTTAGGTTTTCATTTTTTAAAGAGATTAATTGTGTATTTAAATTTATTTTCCTTTTTTTTCATAAAGCTACGGGTTTACTTTAGTTTACTTTCCGCTAACTTTTCGAAATAAGAAATAAAGCATTTTAAAACCATACTCGTAAAATTATCTAATGTGAACAGAGATAAAGAAAATACTACTTAAATTGATAAATGTTATCAAAACTGAGTCCCTGCATCAGCATATTTAAAATGAAAGTATAATAACCTCAATTATAAATCTGACCTAGCAATGATAAATCACATTATAAATTTCTCGACATGCGTATAAAATTTTGATAAAATGTTTACTAGGGTTAATACCTCCATGCGCCCATGCATGACGTCTGCCGACAAATTCATCTTCAACGAAAAAGGTAAACATAAAGATGAATCTGTATTAACTAAAAATTATATTTCAATACAAGGGAGATAAATAATTACACACAAATATGCCTAAGTTGCATATATTGTTTTAAACTATTAATATCAAAGTTCTGACTCCAATAGCTTGTGAAAAATGGCGTCTTCTATTTTATTTTCAATATTGATTTATTTATTCGTGGCAAAAAGATAGTAAAATCGTAATTTTTAACAATTCGATTTGAGTAGATATAATTTGAAATAATTTTTAATATATACATAATTTTTCTATCAACACCGAAAACAGTAGGTTCAGCGTAATTAATTAGGTGTTATCGCTATTGTACACTATTATCCCATATAAGAACCGTTTCAATTAATTATAATAAATTCAATAAAGAATCTATAATGGAATCAGTCCGTAAAATGTACAGTCAAATTATGAGCCTGTGAATTAAGTTAATAACCAATAATGGAATTTAACAACAGTCAAATCAATTTAAAAAACAATTGAAGTCAATAAATATAATTGGATTGTATTATTACAAACATAAAAATACGCTAAATATCAAATTGTTCTTTGTAGAAGTTACTTCTTTATGTTTTTCTCAATAAATTTATTTTTAAATGGATTCCTTCAAATGGAGGATGGAGGACTTCAAGGAATCCACAGTTGAAGAAAATTCTTTTAGGTTACACCTTAGTTTATTTACTGGAGCAAAAAACCCTATGTTGGTGCGATACTACGAAATAAAGAAGGGGTTAGATATATGCAGTCTACTGTTATTGGAATATGTTGTGGAATGTTATATTGAAAGTGCTGGGGAAGGGGACGGCTATAAATTGCATTGTGGAAAAACTCATAAAGGAATATGCGGTCAGCACGCTTTATTCGTTGAACAATAGTATTTGATTTAAATTATATAACACCCTCTTCGTAACTGAGTAATTTTTTACTTAATCCTATTCTGTAAACGAGGTAGTGCAAAAATATCTTTTGAACCCTTTCGATGCGGTCAGAGTATTTCTTGTAAATTGAATTCCATACCACAAACCAAACTGCCTACCAGTGAAAGCAAAGATTTAAGGTCCCTGATATAGACTGGTTCCATCAAAATATAAACTTTATTAATAACGTGCTTTTATTAATAACATGCTTTTCAAATGTTAACCTATCATCTACAATGATTCCTAGATCTTTAATTGAAACATTTCTGTAATATTGATGGCATACTGACTAATAAAAAGTCTGGCAACGAATGAAAAATTTTAGGCAAGAACATTTATTAGGATTTTGGTGCATTTTGTTATTATAACACCAATCTGAGAGAATGTCGAGATATTTTTGGTGTCGCGCAATATCTGGATTATTTTCTATTATTTTATAAATCATAAAATCGTTTGCGAACATAAAATGCTCAGCATGTAAAAGTATCTTGCTTATATCGTTCTTAAAAATAATAGTAGCCCAAGACGGGAATCCTGTAGTGAGCCAGGTACAGATTCACGTTCCGTAGATGAAAACCGATTAATTATAATGTGGCAATCCAAATATAGAATCCATCTCAGTAAGTTGCCATGTGTACCATAACAGTGTAATTTGTATGTTAAAATAGCGTAATTTATTTAATCAAGGGCCTTGTTGAAATCAGTATAAATATCGTTGAATTGCTTACGTTTGTCAAAAGCATATGCAACACCTTTTAAGTATTCAAACATATTTGTAGCTTTAGCTTTTTTTTTTTGGTAAGAAATCAAGCTGGTTGGAAGTGAAATATCATTCAATATAATTCGAAGTACAAAATTTTATAAGGATTATACGAAAACTTTACCAAAAATTAATATAATACATATAGGAAGTCATGTTTAAATTTTCAAATATTTTGCGAATAGGCATTACGTTGGCTGTTTTCCGGCATTTTGGATAGTTACTTGTGCTTAATGATAGATTAAATATATAATTAAGCGGAGTTGCAGCTGGTGGGCGCAATTTTGTAAAAAAAAGATAGCAGGTATTTAAGCAGGACCTTGTCCTTTTTGGACATCCAAACCGTGTTGGTTGAAAAAATATTGATATCTTTTCCACTCTTGCTAAAACAAGACTGAAAAAATCGGCAAAAAGGTTTGCGATAGCAATACCCGTTGAAGCATTTTGCTTCATGGAATTCATCTGGGGTGGAATATTGTTGGAATGTTTACGTTTAGATTTCGTATATGACCAGACAAATTTCAAGTTATTAGTTATTTTATTTTAAGCATTATTTAAGATTTTTTATATCAAGTTCATAGCAAGAAGTAGTTTTTATATATTTTTGGAGTAATATGTTGAACATTAATTTGTTCGTTGGAATATCTTTTTTTAATTTGTTTATGAAAGTTATCCTTTTCTGATTATGACTTCATTTATCTTTTTAGAACATGTTTAAATCGTAATAGATTAAAACAACCAAATAGGATGACAATCCTCGAATCGACTAAGGAGTCGTTTAGAATAATAAACAAGTATTGAAGTAAAGTTGCTCCAAAGACATGAAGAATTGTATTGTTCACATTGTCAATATCGTTATATTGATTAACGTTATTGAAATTAATGCGATCATCTAATAATTTTGCCGATTATGAACACTTTTTACCTTTTGGGAAGATGTTTTTTTGTGCACCAGGATACCAGGAACCTTAAAATCTTCTACCAAAATATCTAAATTTGGATTAAAAATGCAAGCATTGTCTAAATTTTAAAGAAAGCTCCCAAGCAAGTTCGGGAGTGGAGTAACAAAATAACTTTTAATCCCGTCTTAGTAGAAAGTTTGATAGTAACCCGGATATCTTGTATATACCTCTTCCACCTATTTTATCGAATAGCTCATATTTCTTTAGAACAGCAATTACGGCTCCACTACCATTATATTTTCTAATTGGAAGTTAACTAGCTCTATCACGCTAAAACACGTTGAACGGTACTAGGGTACCGTTCGTCGAAAAGCTCGGAGTCACAAATAGAGTAATATAATCATGTTTCTGTTCGACTTATTAAATATGATTATTATTTAATACTTTTAAACAAAAATCTGTGGTTTTAGTCCTCAAACCTCTAACGTTTTGATACTTAGACGGGTTGTAACCCAAACTATCAAAATATCAAAAATAATTTAAAAAACTAACTTTTACGTAATTCTATTGAGTTGTTCGGTATTAGTTATAATATTAACTGGCAAATACTCATCTCTTCTTAAGTAGACTCTATCATTGCGCATCCAAACAACTTAAAGAAATGTTTTATTTGTGAAAATGCTCATGACTGCGGTAGTTGCTTAGTAGCTTGAGGAAGATGCTCGCACACGTTTATGGGATTTGTTACATCTTCACCGATTCTCAGATGAGATGAGTTTAATTTATCTTTAGGATTCGATTTGTTGAACTGTTTAAATGCAGCTAAAATGTTTGTCACGACATCGTGGACTAGACAATTTTAAGATAATTGATCTAGGTCTACCTATCTTTACTATTCTATACACTGCAAGTATGTTATTATCTTGCAATACACCTTTACAATTAACGAAAGTTGCATCACAAGGTTTGACGAAGTTTTCAGAACGATTTTCTGACATGATTTCTCTTGATGGTTGTCGAACAGCGTGAAGTCTTTTCTGCGATTCACGGAATGGAATATTTCGATTTTCTAATTTAAATTCTTCAATTAATGTAAATGGTTCTTCCCAGATTGTTTTGTATTCATCTAGTTTGTTTGATATGAAGTTTATGCCCATCCCTTTTTCAATATTTTTTCGTAAATTGGTATTTATTTTCTCGGTCAAATTGGTAATGTATTCTGTCGGTGCTGTCGAAGTGGATAAACAATATTTCAACAAACTATATTGTCGATAGAAATTATTTTGTCAAACTACATTACAAATCACAAATAACATATATTTACAAAAAATTGTTGATAAACAATTTTAAATTATCGTGCTATTATTCCGAAATCGATCGGAACTAATTTCAGAAAAAAATGACATAAGGAATATTTTGGACGCAAGATGGGCAAGGTAGCTTCAGAAATAAAACAAAATTACAAAGGTTCCTTTTATTTAGGCGACAAAGGTTTCTCCAAAAAGTTTATTTCAGTGAAATTTACCTAATAGGTATTCATTTATATTCGGTTAATATAATAATAAACTCTTTTGTCAACACAAACAGAAAAAAATAAATTTTACTTTTAGAAAAAATGATAGATTTCCAAAAATTATACATAGCAAATTTTTCTTCCAGTTAGACAGTTGACTATCATAATTGCCTCAAGGTATCATTATCAGGTGTTTTTATTAAACAACAGGGAAATTAAAAAAGTATGACAGACTCGTGTGTAATGTAAATTTATTTGAGAACTAATTTTTCCCGTTACTTTCGAGACATTAAATATATTCTAAATGTTACATAAACTTAATATATTTGGATCTTAACAGCGTTTACTAATTACTCAAAATGCGACAGGAATTAGGATGGCATCAGTACTGTTTTTATATAAAATGCACGCAGTTAATACATTTGGTCTCATGTCGAATAAAATATTTTAAGTCTCTCCAAAAAATTAATGAGTTTTATCAAAATTCACTGATTTTAGCATATGTTTAGAGAATATATATTTTAAAGAGAGTGAAATTTAACAATTGATAAAGAAATATATTTATAATGTAGTATTTGCAAATTCTAAACAAAATTGAGTTCGTTTTCGTTTTAATCTGAAAGGTGTGAAATTACCAAATCAACGAATCATCATCAAAATTTCTAATTTACAAAAATGCATCGTGCCCCATCGTAAGGCTTAAATATTGAAAAATATCTCATTGACAAGTTATACCATATTTTCACAAGTTCGGTGAGGCCAATTATTCGACGTCGATTTCTCGAGCTTAAAGCTTAGAAACATTTATCATGTCTTCCGTAAAATATTAAATATCGAGACCGTTTTTGTAATGAAACTGACTCTATACATAACCTCGAATCGAACCATGATCTTTGCTTGTAACAAGGCTTAAATTTCAAAGGAATGGACGAAAGAAGCAAATATTTATTTGTTGACTTTATCTAAAGTAGTAATGATAACTTTTAGGTTATATTGTCTACAAAGTAAATAAAAATGCCATAAATGTAGACAATATTCAAAATTATAATAATTTATCTTAATTATAATCTACTCGAGTCCGAACTTTTTAACGCAAATACTGCGGAAGCCTTCTGGTATTGACATTCTCAGGTCCGATGCCAATAACTGCACAATGACTACTCAAGACTAAAATAAATTCTGAGAAGTAAATCCTTATGCTCATTAATAAATTAAAATTGCAATTTAGAAATTAATCACCACTTAATTAAATTCTGGCACTAAATACAGCAACCCTCGCAAATAACACGGGCTAATCTATCAGAGTAACAATCAAAATAGTAAAAAAATAAAAACACAGCAAAAATTGGGATTACAATAATATGTCTATCTTGTTTGTGAACCTTTGTGACTTAAAAAATAATCTTTCACCCTGAAAAAAAAAACAAAAAGTTGTAAAGAGTTTTTAATAAAATAATTTTTACATTTAGGAGACAATTATTTGATTAAGCAATGTGTCCATTAACCTTGACTGGAAATCTTGCATATCAATCATTACTGAAAAGTAAATATGCATTTATAATTCGAAGTTGTTATACGGATAATGATCATGCACTGTAAAAACATATCTTAAATTAAATTTTCGTTAAAATTTTGTTACACACATCAATTTATATTTTTTATAATAAATTTTGTTACACTACCTATAGCAGTTCAATGTCAGTGCAATATGGAGATACAATAAAATATTAAGTAAATTTATGGGTTGTCGTAATCAGATCACCAGAGCCATTTGACCGATTGGAAAAGTTAATTTAAAACCAAGTATAAACACAACCAAGAACGCAATAATGGACGAATTGTTTTATTCATTCTTGCAATGTTGCTTAAAGTTTTAAATTGTCATGACGCGGTGAGTTCGGTGAGCTTCTTCATTAGGTTACTAATAAACATTATTAACAGTTAGTTAGTTATCCCGTGCCAACTTTATAATTAATTTGGTGCAGTGGTTTCTGTAACTTGTACTTTTCTGGCATGTCGTTTTGAGCTTTTAAGATTGTAAATCGTGTCTTTAAATATTTGGCGATAAAGAGTTTACGTTTTATTCAGTATAATTTAATTTTAATTTCTCAGTTCCTTTCAAGGAAATATTGTGTTATAATTACATTCATTGGAGACAGATTATGCGTGTTCTCCTGAAACATAGCATAGCTGAAACGTAGCTTCTAAAAATTAATTTTTACGATTCTATATTTATAATTTTGTTTATCTCGATTCTATTAATCATGCCTTATGATATGATGACAAAAATACAAATGAAAAAATACAATTTTTTTCATTCTTTTTTTGCACATATTCCCTCTTTTTCTTTGTATTATTTTTTTTATCTACAATAAAGCAAGTTCTGTAAACAATGTGTCGTCTACGGACTATATAAATATATCCTTAAATAGATCTAGACATCAAAAGTCCTTGGAACTTTCTTTATGATTATGTTCTCAGAAGTGAAATTTGTCAGAAATTTCCAACAAATAGTTTGAAACTCATTCAAACACATTCGATTTCATTTCAACTTGGAAGAAATTTATTTGCAATAAAGTAATATTGATATAATAAAATTAAATTGGTAATAATTGACAAATAGATAAA